>MU273734.1:0-28806 GCA_022160365.1 Vararia minispora EC-137
GAGGCGGTGACTAATGCCGATTGGTCGTTGTCGCTGACTAGGGTTCGGCCCGCTTATAGATATGCGCTGACAAGGCGCTTCTATAGGAGGCGCGCGCTTGTGGCGAAGCGCACGCTTGTGAAGGTGGCGCTCGTTTGTCGACGTGCGCGTTTGTCGAGGCGTCCGGTGCGTTTCAGGCCGATGTCGGGGCGTATACCGAGGTTAGGGTGTGGCGTCGATAGCGTTGGTGAGGCGTCAAACCGTAACAGTCAAAGGCTTCTTCCGAAGTCAAGGCTGCCAAAGTATGCGCGATCATCGGCACCTCTGGAGAGGCTGAGACGCTCTGTAGGGCCGACTGAAATATGCTGATTTTATTTGTCCTGTAGGTAGAGGCTCTTAATTAGCAATAGCACAACAAGGGGCTTGATCAGACTCACGAAGGCGGAATATTAGAGAAGTTAGACGTAGCTGAGACTAGGGAAGAAGGAAGTGGTGCGTTCGGCCGCAGTGCACCCCCAGCGGCCCTGAATAAGCCCTCTTAGTCCCCGACCTGAAACGCAAGACGATACAAACAACGTACTGGATCTCTTCCGGTCCTCTCTGCACTAGATTTCCTGAGCTGTCAAAACTATAACGCCGAGCAAGAAAACGGCGTTTATGCAGCGGCTTCGTGCCGCCATCAGTCATCAGCATGCCAAAACTACATCAGGTATTGCGAACCTCTTCAAGTGACACCGGTGTACCAGTGGACAGCAGCCGGAGTACCTCAGTAGATTGGCTCATCTCTCAGCCAAGGAATTGTAGGAAGTGATCGATGAGACTTGAGATCCTTGAGAGTTGTACCTGTACAATGTATGAGACACAGGCCACTCTAATCCGACGCTCGCGTGCGGCGTAACCGGGAGGTGACTAACGGGGGATCCAGCAGCGAAAAGCGATGAACGCGTATGACGCGGCTACGACTTGTCCGAGTAGCTGCGCGAGGGAGGTGATGGCGATCAGAAGCAAGCGTGTCTGCGGCAGCTGACGCACGATGCTGCACATATCAAAGGAGCCCGAAGGCCGGTGGTTTGGCTAAATAAGCATCATGACCAACCTAGGCGACTGTTGCGACATGTACTCGAGGATATGTCACGTGCCAACCGTATATCTCCGAGATGATGGTTTGTTCAATCCTGCCGCAACGAGCACAAGAACACAGCTTATGAAGGCCTCAATGGAGTACTGCGTAGACTGTAATACAACTGATAAAGTTTTCAAACGTGTATGGATTCAGAAAAAGAGATTCATGGACGCCCCATCATCTGCTCGTCGCCGGTCGAAGACGAGTTACGTGTAGCCTCGTGTGTAGTCGTACCCATACTTCCTCCGGCGACTAGGGAAACAGCATCTAAGAAATTTGCAGTGTCACCGGTATCAATAGCAGCGTTTTCAAAGGACCCTGATGCGACATGGGGCTGTCCGACAGCGTTGACAGCTCCTGCAGAAACGTCCGTGTTGAAAACAGTATCGCTGCCTGGAACGCCATGGTCGTCTATTGCCGGGCTCGGGCAAACGGGTGCCACGGAGACGGAGCGATCAGAAGCGCTAGCTGGTTCAGAGAAAGATTGACTGGCGGGGGCTACGGCGAAGGAAGAGCTGGGCAAAATCTGGACGACAGGGCTCGTCACAGCACCGGATCCAAGGGCAGAGGCGTTAACGATTGGACCTGTTCCGTGCTTCAGCAAGGAGTGTGCGTACATGACATACATGGACACGTCGGGGGTAGAATACGACTAGCCGAAAGAAAAGACATGGGCGGGGAGCCGATCTTAAGAGTCACTCACGCTGGCTAAGTGTTCGCATCCTGATCAATTTTGTTAGCAGGAGCGAGCAGAAGAAAATGGGCAAAGAAACATACTGCTCGAGGAATAGCTGACTACCGTAGACCCAGCCAAACACGAGAAGAATTACAGCCTGCATAATGCCGCTCAGTATGGATATTGGGTCGATGTGAGACATTTGCTGATATTTGAACCTGGGTGAAACAGTATTAAAACCTTGACCAGACTGTGATGATGTTAACGCACAGGTAGAGGCGTCCCCACTCTAAAAGATGGAGCATACGATAGATAGTAAGAGCATGGAGAGAAAATTTTATTGCCTTGCTGGCCTCGCCAGTCCGATGAATGATGGAGAGCTGGGGTATGATGGCAACGGCCTCCAACCAGATAGAGAAAGACCAGAGAATCTCAGGAACGGTCCACCCATAGTTGAACAATGCAGCGAGTAGGACACACGGGGCAATCAAGTATCTGCTGTGAAAATGTTCGCTGAATCCTCGTTCGTTCGTTCGTCTTCGACATGGTATAAATTAGATGAAGAAATCGCCAGAACAAAGACGCACCTTGAAACGATATGCATGAGAACGACAACGTAAACACTGCTAATCAGAAAGGACATTTTCATGAGAAAGTTATACAGAGAGATCCAATGCCCGGTGGTGACGAAGACTATGTCAAGATAGCGCGAACAGAAGACCAGGACGTATAGCAGCCGCGTGTTAAACGATATACCTCCATCCAATCAGTACAGTGCCACGAGATAGACTGAGTATGCAAAGAGAACTTACCACGGCACGACTCTGAAGAATGAATACCATACACAACACTGAAGATTGAGAAAAGGTGAGCTATGTCCCCTACGTAAGAGGTTAGCCTAAGCCGGTCAGTTTGGTCAAGAATTTGACGACAAACCTAACACTCTTAGCATTGGCATCGCTAATCGGACACGCAAGTAAATGAAAGGGGTGGGGAATCACAGGGAGGTTGCACTGACAACTGTAGAACGAGCAAGAGGTGTTCAGCGCAGTAGCAGACTCAGACACGAGGCGCGACAAGGCGCATCTATGATATCGTAACCGTGACGCGTGTACTGACCTCGCACTAGGATTGCCTGGGCTATCGAACTGCTTGGTTCCGAGTCCGGGGACGCTTGTGAGAGACATGATTCATATATAGAACTCCACACTATAGTAAAGTCTGGATGCGGAAAATAAATTCAACCCGAGAGACAAGAAGAGTCGCAACAATATGCAATGGGCGCGTTTCTACTAGCATCACGCCGCTAACCAGGCGATGTGAAGGTGAAATTTAAACAATGGGCTCCTATCAGACTACGCCCTGGCATGACGCAGCTTCGTAAGCGTGATACTCGAAGCTTTCCTAATTAGATGCTTCGTCCGCGTCCACCGACTCCATCCTTTGTAGCTTGATATGCATGAATCGGGAAAATAGGTCGGCCAGCTGCTCCATTCCCTCAATTCGACGGTCGACCCGAGCCCGCTGCTCCTTTATTCCGATCCTCGTCAGATCCACTACGTGTGTGAGCAACATTTCGGTTGCATCGTCGAGCTCCTTCCAGTTGAGAGACTCGTAGTCACGCAGAGAGCGAAGAATGTCGTCGACGTCGCACAGCAAGGACTTCACTGCCTCCTCTTCTACGAGCTCTTCACCAAGCATGAACTGGATTGTGTACTGCGCAAGGAAGGCTGCTTCTTTGTATAGGTCGCTCTTTTTCTGCATCCGAGTAAGTTACGATTGTAGCCACAGCCATGATTAGACACTTACTTTCACAATACGGCGAGGCTCAGGGATCCGGCCGCCTTGCGAATGCCACTGGCAGGGCGAATATGAGCGGGAAATAAAGGCGGCGGCAAGGATTAGGGAGACGACTGCGATTATGATCGCAGCATGGAGAGAAAAGCGAGCAGCGATTGACTGGCTTGAGTCGTTGGCTAGGGCTGGTAATTCGTTTGTAGAAAATGACGTCTTGAGGAGTTCAGTGTCTGGCTCCGGAAGAAGCGATGGAGGCGATGTACACGGAGAAGGAGACTGCTTGTAAGAGGGGATGTCGCCGCCGTCCATGAGTACATTGAGATTTCCTGCCGGTTGCATCGCTATGAAATACACCCATGGGCAGGCCCTATTCCCAAGGCATAGGTCATCCTTCCTCGACACAAAGGAACGCGTTCCTCGTTTAGAAGAGCAAGTAAATCGATAGCAGCCACCAAGAAGATCAATCGAGATGCCTTTGACGAATACATGAAGGGCGGAAGATGCAAGACATCTTCGAGATCACAGTGAGCCGCTTGAGAGAAGCCCGTTATAATTAGCGAGTGCGTTTGGATTCGGCCTGTTGACCATGCGGCATTAGCGAAAAGGCTAGACAGACTCCCACGACGACGACGGCATGGCCGGGGCAATCTGAGCCATCAGACTCCGAGACCCTGACTAGGCAACGATTGGCCACTTCGAAGACGCACACTTTCCATGCACTTGCAGCATGTTAGCTGTTCACCGGCTCCGGTGCTCTGGGCATAGTTTTATGGAGAATGAGAAAGCACGACTTACAGGAATGCCGACAAAAGACATTGGGATTGCCAAAGAAATCGTATGAACTGCTACGACCGGAGATTAAATAAAGTATTGCGCTTCAGACCTACAAAAGCCTACGTGCCCGAGAGGAGAATACACCATCCTGAGCAAAGATAAAGTAATTCAGATGTCCTATCCCATAGGACAGCGGCACGCATGTGGATAAAATGCGCCGATGACTCACCTTCTTGCATTTTGTGATGCTCGGTCCCGAGAACAGCACCTTCGTGAGTTGGGTCCAGTAAGAGAAATGACCTGCGGGATCGGATTGCATAGGGCGTCAGACAAGAACTGGCCTTGAGGGACTCTGGCAAGACGCAGAGTATCGTCCTCCACGCGCAATGAAAGCAGGGGTACGCGGATGAGGCGAAAAACCGGGCGAATCACAGTTCACACGCTGCATAGAGACAGTGAGTGTATGCGTAAGGCATTCCCGATGCACCCTCGCCTGCGAATATCATCTCCCAGGAGAGACCGTGCACCTTCAAGCACTCATCGTAGAATGAACATGCTATTCAATGGAGTGGGATCGAGAGCGGTAGCGCGATGTTATGGAAAGGGAGGCATCTGGCAAAATACGTTGCGAAGATCTTGCAATAATTCCTCCGGCCCCGCATCAGAGAAAAGCGAAATTGCTTCTTCCCATCGCTTATCCCGGGCTTCTTTCATCTTTCTATAGCCCTCCGGATCCTGACGCTCGAATGCCTTCTCTGTGCGAAAACCATACTCCCTGAAACGGAACAGACCGCCAGCCGTGTAGAAAGTAATTGACGACCGCCATTCCCCAAGGTCGCGACGGATACGAGAGTTGGAGTGGGAAACCGATGCCGAAGGAATAAAGAACCCGCTACGCGGCGGGAACTCTAAGATCAGTTTAAACGTGTGCAGAATAAGATGGCCGCGTTTGGTGTGGTCGAACTTGCCAAGAGCGTAGATTGCACACCAGCCAGCGGCCAGATTGAGATGGTCGCAATGAGTCTTGGTCCAAACTTCCAAATCAGCATTGAAAGTGACGGCCGCCCAGGGTGCGTTGTCAAACGGTATCGCATCAGTGAGCTCGGGCTGCTGCTCAACGATGTCGCTAAGGGTTTCAACATAGTACTCAAACATGCGCGGGGCCGAAAGCGCAAAGTACCCTGAGAAAGACTGCGGTTACTCCAGGCGTCCTATTAGCAGTAGAGTAACATACCGGCCAGCTGACCCGCCAGTCTTCGGATGTCATGATTCGCGAGCAGGTGTACAGCCACCCTTCCATGAGCAGCGGTGTGACCATTACACATTTTTGCTGGGGCCTACGAAATCTCACAGTGAACGGAGCCTTTGGCATCAAACAATGCAAGCAAACCTTCTGGCCTCCTCCGTACGAGATTCCAGCCTGTACGTAGCGGTAGTCGCCACGGCGGTGGTGAAGAACATCGGGCTTGACATGCGGAACAAGGGAGGCATATGCATCGAGGATGGCGATATCGATACGGTCTCCAGGCGTAATAGACGAGGCAGGTGCATCCAAGGCTGAGCTTTGTGGGGAGCAGTGTGCGGACAGAACGCTATCTGGATCCAGGCCGGCACCTCCTGACGAGGCAAACTCGCATGGATGGAAAAAACCGACACGCTTATTGTCGGCTGTCACTAGCATGAATGGGCGACTTGCGAACGGCATCAGCAGGTGGCATGGGACGTTAGGAGGGAGCGGATATTCACTCGCCGATGTGCTTGACGATTGCGTAGCCATGATTGAGGTGGAGGTCAGCAACCTCACTGTCTAGACCCGTGACATCGCTGGTAGACCCCGGCACCTGAATCGTGATACCACAATTTGAGTCGAACGAATGGAGGCTAGGTAGGGTCGAGGGAGATGCAGGTGGTGCTGTCAGAAAAACAGATTTGGATGGGGTCCGCCGCGCCAACTTTGTTTTAATTTTGGACGCTTTGGGCTTCTCAGAGGTCCTTGATGCTCTGGTGGCTGATGATGAACCGGTACGTGGCCCGATCCAACCGCCATTGGCATGAGGCAGGTCAGAGGCGGCGGCGTTCAGTCGAACGCGTGTAGCGTGAACAATGCCTTCTGCTGCACGCTCGTCGATGAGTTTGTCGTGTAGGAGACGCTGTTTTATGGACTTTTCCTGAGCTTCCCGGAGGTGCTTCGATGCACGCTGCCGTCGTTTGTGCTCCTGCTTCTTGGACCGAGGTAAGGCAGCGGCAAGAGTAGTCACGACACACGCCAAGGACGGAGGGAGAGGTCGAAATGTAGGGAGCTTCAGGCAGCTTTAAGGAATGAAGAAGCAGAAGAGTAGGACGAGACGCACCACGGTCCCTCGACCTGGGTCATCGTTCAACGCATAGTCCTCCCTTCCAGCCTCTACTTTATCTCCATTTGCACAGGAAGTCTCGAAATCTTGCCGAATGACTTCAATTTGGGGTAATCGAACTGCTTCAATCTCTCCTGCCAAGGCGCTCTCAACAAGGAGGCGGATATCCTCGCTGGGTGTCTGTAAATAACCATTAGCTGAATGCCTGCAGTGGGTAACTATTCCATGCATTACTAGCCTCATGAACGCCCAACAGCCATGCCTGCGAGGCCTTGAGCCTGGAGGCTTGAAGACGAGTCTAATAGAAAGGCAACATTAACCCAAGCAGGCTTTGGAGCATGGCGAGAGTGACCACAAACAAGGGGCGGCATGAAATGGACTATTAGCTCGCAAGCCCAAAAGCGACGACAATTAACTCGGAATAGCGAGTTCAAGCGGTATAGACCACCGACAGCAAGAGCTCCGCACAGCACCTGTGACCTCCTGGAGTGGGTGTCTTCGAGGGTGCGCTCACTTTGCTGGCAGCGGGGTGAAGAAAGGCCCATGCGCTTTGCGCTGCCTTTGCGAGTGACAGCAGCGACCGCGGCCTATATTGCTTCCCAAACATTGATCACGGGACATGATTTCTCCGTCGTCCAAGAGTACATAGTGAGTACATACTACCGTGACAGCGCCAGATTCGAGGGACAGTCTGAAGCGGCTTACCTATATTTCCTTCTTGCTCTTCTCTTGTCTTGCGATGATTGCTCACCCAGAACGTAGCTCATGCGCTTGCGTGCGCATCTTCGCGCTTGCCTGTAACCAAACCCTCTTTTCTCGGTGCGCCCTACCGCCTACTATTCATCGGTCGCTGTCTGTTGTGCACTCAGGCTCATAATACTGTGGCTAATCCTAAGCATCGAATTAACTCTTCAGACCGTACTGCGCACTCCCGCCAAGCAATGACGGCGCCGCCAGCCGAGACGTCCAGCCGGCCTGCTCACTGCGTGCGCCCTCTCTCCCGTGCGCTGATTGCCAGTGCACCTGCTTGCAATTATAGCTCTTGTTTAGTCCACACCACGTCTCAATACTCACTTACGATCTTTGCGATCTTGAAGATGAACACGTTCCAACCAGTGATTCCCCAGTAAATCCCCTTTCTCGGCAACGCGCATATGCTTCGAAAACGACAGCATTTCATCGGGCGAGCGGGAGTGGCGCTGGGCGTATAGCTCACCGGCCTTCAGACGACGTTTGTACCTCGTATGGCTTGCGCAAGTGCTCATAGCAGCTCTTCCGAGTGCAACACTTGGTCCTCGAAGTTGGCGCACTTCTTGCTCTCGCTGCGCCTATTCCCGGCATGCACGCCGTTCTCCACGGCGCTGAGCGCAAAGCGCTGGACAAAAGCCAACACCTGAAGCACACGAATCGGCTCATGACCGTGTACGCCAAATCTAGTTCTGCAATCGACAGGAATCCAGCTTTGCCCTCGCTGGCTCGGTTGTGCTAGACGACCACGTTTTCTTGTCTGCAGCAACGAGTTGCCCATCCGGTGCACACTGAATGAGCGCCACAAGCTCCATACCGAAAGCTCCATACATGAAGGCAGATGGTGCAAGTTGGACAAGGCGTGGCGGAGAACGGACGACAAGGAGAGCTCTCGGCGCAAACCCGTCAACACAATGAATTAAGAGGAGTAGCACGATGACAAATCGAAAGATAGGATTGCACATGGTACAACTGCACAGTGTAAGTGTAAACCTGTATGCTAATAGCGCTTCCGTAGCTAGATGTTGTTAGATGGAGGAAATACAAAAAGGGCTCGAGAAAACTGAGTGTGAGATTGGTCAGATGTTAACAGATTTTGGCACTCGTGATAACCCGCCGTGCGTCTTTCTCCTGCTCCGTGAGTGGATCATGAAGTGGGAACCACAAGATCTGGTACTTCTCTTGGCCACTGTGCACCGTGCTCACAATCAGTGACAACTCTGTGATCTAAAAAAACACACACCCGAGTGTCCCGGGGTCCAGCTGAAAAGGTCTAATAACCTCCGAAGGCGAGAGCATCGTGGCGTTCTGCACCCTACCCTTCAGATTCCTGCTGTCGCTCATAGACACGTGGTCATCCGCCGCGCCTTCGACAGCCTCGCCATCCGAGCCCACTTCAATTACCTCTGGCTTCACACGCGACATGACCACAGCTGTTGCTCCAGCACGAGTGCGTTTTGTAGGGCGGCTGTCGGATGAGAGAGGAATTGCGTGTTTAGGATGACGCGGGAGGGAGAGTTGCGTGAAATGTTGACGGAGCTTCTGGGTTCCGCTGCGATCTTTCGCCACACTACCAACCTCCGACCATTTGAAGTTGCTCAATGCCATATGACGCAGAGGAGGTCTGATGCGTCTAGACATAGATTTAGGGAAAGAAGTCGACGGAAGAGAACAAGATGAACTTCGAAGGATCGAAGACGAGTAGCACAATCTGTCCCTTCCTATTGATCTCGTACCCCACGATCGTCCGCGAGTGCCCATTGTGTTGCAGAACCAGCGGTAGACGGTCTGTCTGCGTTACCGCACTTGCATCCTTCCATATACCACGAAAGCTGCTATGCTCATGTTGATCTGGAGGAGAGAAGTAGTCGCTTATCCAGTCGATGAGCGGTTCTGTATCTATGACCAGAGTTTAGGGATGCAAGGAACAAGGGCAAGAACGGTGAGGGTCCCAGTTAAACGGACCTCGAGTATAAGAACCTGTGCGCCTCGGGAGGACAAAGTCGGCGAGCTGAGAGGGAATGCCGAGGTAGGTAAAGGCAACAAATAGCTCTGGAAAGTCGTTCGAATAGGGCAAAACGCATGCAATGCGGCAGGATCAACGCACCCACCGTTCCGATCCATTTCGTCGTGTCATATAGTCGTCGCCTTAACTGTCCAGCACCCTCTTCGTCGAAGCCTGGGCTGATTTTAATCAGAAAGAAGACGAGGCAGACCAACGCACCCGCTTCCCATGCCCGTTCAATGAGCGACTGCAAGCTCCGCACGCCCGGTGGTTCGTGCCTCTTAAACAACGCGGCGTATGCGTCCTGAGAGCGCTGATCCATGAGCACTGCACAAGCCATCATATAGTTCCGATAGCTTGGAAACTCTAAGTAGGCGGTGTAAAACAGGAAAATTGGGACGCACCCGCAGCCCCATCTGCTATCGAAGTCCTCACGGGAGATATGAACAGCACGGTTGGTGCAGAGGACTGCACGTTGGATGTGGCCACATTCATGCTGCGAGACTAGTGCACGCCTGAGTAAGGTTATCAGACCTACCACGGCCCCAGTCCCATTCACATATTCAGTCTTTGTGCAAAGCGCGTCGTTAAGAGCGTTGACGCACCGGGGGTACAGTTGTGTGGCGGCGGGTCTAAGAGCGATGGGTGCCAGAAAACATCATGACCACTGCTCTTGTCGGATGGGCGGGACCTTGGGCGAGACGAGAATTCGAAGGATACTGACGAGGAGGGCATGTCTTCGTCGCTGTTATCCACGATGAATGTGTAGCCGGGCGGAAGCGAGCGATGGGCCGTCTGGGCGGGATGGACGTCATCGATCATGCAGGCACAAGGACAAATACAACACACGCACTGTGCCAATCGTAGTGCGCTTGGTGAGCGTCAAGTTTAGCGATAGCCTGACTGAGGTGGTGGTGGCGGAATGGCTGCCGTAGGGTGGTACTAGTACTAGTCACTAGCGTTGTCCGGATCGGGATGACTTCCAAAGGGCCGACACGACGCCTGAGGGATTGCCAGGGCATAACGTCATAGACATAAACAAGAGCGGTAAGACCATAAATTCCCCCGGCCCACGTGCCTCCTACTGCAGCCATGGCATGCCACTCAAAGGCACATTCCTGCCTGCCCATTGCAACGTAAGCTATATCAACTGCAGAGGGTAACGGAGGAGCTGACTAGGTATTATTTTATGACCTAACATTCTCCTCCCTGTCCTTTTTGAGATGTTGGCACATTCCGCACTGCTTTTTGGTTGTATAGCCAATAAAGACAATATTTTGGGCTCCTCAGTTGTGGCAGGAAATACACAGGCGTGTGTAATAAATTCCAAGATCAATCAATGTGTGCGCAAGCTTTCTCTGTTACAAAATCATAGATATTAGCCGGTGTGCTCGATGGCAGCCACCCGCCCACACTGTTGTGCTGAAACCCAGGCATGGTCAGCGCCCGCTGCATCCCTGCAGTCGCCTAGCCTGCACCCACAGCGCCATGCTGACTGTGAATCCACATACTAACCATTACCAACGGTCGCTGCCTCTGCTGATTTCTGAGCATATAGTCCTTCCTTCTTGTGCACTTTCTTCTCCTCCTTTGCCTTCTTCGCCTCCGCCCTTTCTTCGCAATCGCTCTTGCTTGACTCTTTTCCATTTCTGTACACCGCCGGGCTTCCTCCGTCGACAGCGTTCTGGTAAGGTGGTTGAGCGCAGCCTGCTCAATGTGGCGCATGCTGCAGGTACCAGTCAGCCCGAGCCCGTTGTGAGAAAATGATGACAGGAGGACGCACAGTGCCCTTGGTGAGTGTGCTCAGGTGTGCTCAGGTGCCGTCTGCATGTCCATGGCCGGCCTCCATTCAGCTTTGCGAACTCGAGCCGGTCGTCCGCAGCGCACGAGCTGCTCGTTGGGCAGCACGACGTGCACCGCTGCTGGATGTTTCCCACGCCAATCAAGGGCTCATGCATCGCTGGGCCAGATATTGTATGACCGTCAGCATGCGGTCTGTCCATACCTTGTCTACACTTGTGGCAATGGGTTCAGCTGAGCTGGAAGAACGCGTGCGGATCCAGGGGAAGGGCTGAACTGTAAACGTGTTGGCGTTCTGACTGTGCGAAAACTAGTTCAGCCGCACTGGCAGGTAGATGCATGAAGAGGGACGACGCACATGTCGGGAAATGCGAGCACGTAATGCGCGTAAAGCTTTCCGAGGCGGTTGAGCTTGTCCGTGCGGTTCGAGCATTGCTAATTGTTAGTCTCAGAAGCGATTTGAACGGACATCGAAACATACCCAGCCCTCTGATCTCGCGCCTTTGAGGAGCTCGTCCTGACACGATGCAGCGAGGTCTCGCGACCAAGCCTACCAACAATATTGAGGACGGCAACACAGTGCTGTGGCGAGTGTATGACAATGATGCCAGTTCTCTGCGGAATAGGCGGTGTCGGCAAAGCAGCAGGCGTGTTTCAAGTTGTCGATCTCCTGCACGGGTGGTCAGCCAGCTGGCAGGCAAACGTGCAGCGCAAAATGAGGAGAGGTGGAAACTCGCGCGCGAAGACGCACATGCCGACATGGCTAGACTGTCTGCGTGAGCCGTCAAGTTGAAAAGAGCACAGAACGCACTTTGTCGCGAGCGATTCCTCGATTCCCTCCGGTATGCGTTCCTCGTTCCGCAACGCGTGCATCAGCAAGGCACTTTGTCACGATTGACTCCTCGATGGAATCGATTGCCTTCGGTGTCATTATGCGCCCTGTTCCTCGCTCTGCGACGTGTGCATCAGCACGGGGCGAGGCTGACAGAGCTAGCGACCTGACGCTAGTGGTGGCGGCAATTTTGCCTATTAGGTCGGGAACTCGCGGCAGGGGTCATAGGCAGCTCTCATGTATGCGTCGGAGCGGGTGGTCGAAGGAGCATCCGGGCATAGATGCAGAGGTCAGCATGTCAAGGGCATCCAACGATATAACGTGGTCTGGGGACATGGATCGCCAGGGCGTATCATCATGGAAATAAGAAAGAATGGTGCGCCGCGCAGTGAACCACAAGTTCCCCACGCTTCTCCCAGCCATGCCATGCCACTCAAAGGCACATTCCCGCCTGCCCATCGCAACGTAAGCTAAACCAGCTGCAGAGGGTAATAGAGGAGCTGACCGGGTATTATTCCATGGCCCAACAATCTCCTCCCTGTCGCTCCTTAGATGTCGGCACCTTCCAAGCCGCCTGCTTGTAGCTATAGGTAGCCGCTCCATTCGACTCGTAATTCTTCGGTTCAGAGCATGATATGAGACATTTCTGTGGTAGCTATTCATGCGTATCTTCATATCCTTTCCCTGATGAGATCAGTATAGGTGTAGAGCTGACGGCCCTGGACGTACCGTTGCGGATATTGCGTACGTCCTTTGGACCTGGGCGTAAGTCTTAGTCGCTTGCGTCGGGACCTTCCTGCTTTCCATCATGTCTGGCGCAACGCACTCTCCTCATGATGCAGAGATGTGCCTCTAACCATGATAAAGGAGCCAGAACTCGACACCATGATGCCTGCGTGTACATCACACTTCCTTGCCGCTTCGTCGCTTGTGATTAGGATCGGCTTAACCAATATCCAACTAGCTGTATTTCCTCTTCTCGAGTAAGCTAAATGTAACAGCTAGATTAACGAGAGAGATACGTGATAGCCGTACTATGGCCGGCGACGGCGCTTGAAAAAAGAGATGCAGAAACCAAGGTGGAGACTACACCTGATGCAGTCAATGTCCTCTAGACTGGCTGATTGACATCGTGAGTCATCCTGAGAATGAAACTCAGACGCTTCCTCATGTAGTCTACACAGACACGACGCACCGTTGCATTTGTTCTGTGATGACGAATGGAAATTGCTGGTCGATGTCCTCATCCACCTGAAGGTCCATCTGTACGTGGCGGCGTTGCGAAGCCCACCAAATTGGATTCATTATGTTGAGAGGTTGGTTACGGGGCGGACGGAAATGAATACTGTCCTGTGCTTCTTCGGGAACATTGCGAATATGGATAGGGGCCCCACGTCTCTCAACACGACGGCGCATTCGGCGCAAACCTGAGGCTATGGTGTCTAGCATGATGAAGTGGGCGCGTAGATCGGGATGCCGCCATGGGAGACGAAAAACTGTGTAGGTACCAGTCGGCCTGCCATTTTCGTCGACATCCGTCTCGTCGTCTGACATGCCATTTGGCCCCAGTCGATTGAGAAGCCTCCGAAGATCTGGAAAGATGTCTGGATAGTCGCTTACGACACCCCAGCGGCGTTCAAAAAGCTGTCAAAGATCACTACTCGGTACGGTCTGGAGGCTGTGGGGACTCACTCCTCTTTGCCTCTCCTCCCGACGGTGCAGCGCGGCTCGCATCTCCTGGTCGTGCGGGGCGAGATTAGATTCCCTCCATGCCTTTTGCAAAGACTTCATGCGACAGAAAAAGAATGTTCGGAGCGTGTTGCGTAATTGGTTAGTATCTTGGAATTCTCCTGCTTGCATCATGAAGTCAACGAAGACTACGGAGACAGCCTGATTCCAAGGGGAGCGGGGAGAACCCCGGCAGTCGATCTTAAAATTATTGGTGCTACAGGGTGGCGGGCAGTGGCCATTTGATTCCACCCAGAGCTCTTCAAAGGCAATGCGCTCAGCGTCGATAAGAGGTGGTCCAAATCTTGTATTTTGTTGTTGTCCAGAAAACAGGTCGACTAACGCACCTCGGACCATCCCCTTGAATGCATCTGAGTGCAAAGATGACTCTTTATATGTTAACACGCACCTGAATTTCCTTTTCATGCTCGGGGATAATGCGCTTCAGTCCATATGACTTTGGGGGATGACGTGCCCTTCGTGGCACATAATATGGTCCCGGCTGTGGCTGAGGCGAGTGCCGTTCAGGCTGCTGCTGGCGTTGCCGCTCCTGCTCCTCCAGAGCATCAAACTGTGCTGCAAGACCTGCGAAGTGAACTCCAACTTCTTCAAAAGCGGCGCGAATGTCGAACTCCTATTCAATCAAAGGAAATTATGTGAGGAGGCAGCGAGGTAGAGCTTGAACATAGCATAGGCTCGCATACCTCATCGTTTCTCTCCTCTGCCATCTCCTCCTCATCTTCATCGTCCAAATTCATCCCACCTCGAAGGCGAAGAAAATTCCACAACATCCCTCTAGAGCTCCCTAGGTTCCCCATCCCCTGCTCTGCGCATTTTTCAGCGCCAGATAATAGGCCTGTGAGCATAAAAAACATACCAGACAATGGGTCTGAGGACCGAGATGACATCTGTGTATCCAGTGTGATAGTGTCTGCTGAGGAAGACGAGGAAGAGGATGATGAAATTTCAACTATTCTTGGAGATTGTGACAGCAATTGCGATTCCAACGGAGATGGCGATGGTGACGGAGGAAGAATGACCTGCGAAGTAGAGCACAAAAGAACTGAAGAGTGAACGGAAAGAGGCGTCGCCGAATATGTAGATGAGATCCCTGATGATAAAGAGTGCGAAGACGAGGGAGATGAAAAAATATGAAATGGCTGCAAACCCACAGACTGCTGGAGCGATGTGTGCCGGGAAGGCCCAGCCGATTGGAGTGAGCGCGCATCAAAGGCTGATCCGGGCAAGACTGGCCTGGGTGACGCGGCCGAACTTGGTCTACGGGGCGGGTGCACATGTGATGATGAGTTCAATGATGCAGAAAAATGTTGTCCGAGAGATGCCTGTAGGGCTGATCTGGGCAGCGGATGCGTACTTAAAGGTCCTGGCGACGAGCGCGGGGCTGAAGTGAGAGATCCGGGTGACGAGCGTGGAGTTGAAATGATAGATCCAGGCGATGAATGTGCAGCTGGCCCTGATGACGCTCGAAGATCTGAGGGGGATGAAGCAGAATGCTCTGATAAAAGGTGATGGTCTGATAGGACCGATGATGTCAGAATAAATTATGCTAGAAAAAGATTAAGACGTACGGAAGCCTGGAGAGGAAGGGGGCTGTATCGATGGCGATGACCGCGGAGAGGTGCTCACTGTACAAGGTGGGTGCTTTTGGGGTGTCTCGCTGAGAAATAGGGAGCACAAGTGTGAATGTCAGCTAGGAGTAGTAGAATGTGGAGTACGATCTTACGCTATGCTTCTCTTCGATCTCAAAAGTAGCCCGGAAGACACGCTTCCTGCACCAGTTGTCACCGATGCCACCATTGTCGGTGACTGCCTAGTTGTCGTAGGCAGACCCACGCTCTTCTGAACAGTGGAGAGTTCAGGAGCTGGGCAGCAAATCTTGGTGAGAGGGAAAAAACATGGAAGCTTGTACACGCACCATTGCCAAGGTCCATCGAGGCATCAGGTGTTTTGATCACCCCGGCAGTGACCGCCACATGTAGAGCAAACAATTCGTCTAGCTCACTCTGAGAGAGACGGGTATCCGACTCGAGATGCCGGTAGAGAATTCCTCGCATAGCTTGTGAGTATTCTAGGGCCCAGTACTTCGGCGTTGTGGGAGCAGTTGTACCGGCTTTGTCGGCGACATGTAGAGACTCGGACATAGGCTGGCATACCGTGATCAGACAACAAACTAGCTATATAGCCGAGATTCGTACTTGTGCAGATGTCGTCGCGCTGGTGCTCGGACTCGATTTGTGCCTCTTGCTGATAAAGAATTCATGATCAGATGTGAGCCTATCCTAGAAAGAACACACCTTGATACGCATGCAGATCTTTCTTCTTCCTGCTCATTCATTGACTGTGACCTCTCTATTCTCTTCAGAGGAGAGCTCGACCAACTTGTCTCCTCAACATAAATATCTAAGTCAACATAAGACGTGAGCGAGGAGGGAGGCCACAGCTAGAAAGCAACCTTCAACGGCATGTTCGACTCGTGGATGCAAGAGTGCAGGAACGTTCGGAAACCTGTCAGTCTCTGCAATACACATAAATATACCTAGAGAGACCAATAAGAGATTGGCTATTGTACTACGTTACCTTTTCCTTTGCCCTTTTCGATCCGCCTCTGCAACTGCACTTCCTCCCTCTCCTTGTCCGAGTCATCGGAGTCGTCGGAGTCATTCAAGTTGGCCTCATCGTCAGCGCTTTCTGAGCTGTCCTCCAGCTCGAGTAGGGTATGAAAAGAGGAATCTGCTGCTTCAAACGTTGCTTTGGTAGGATCAATGGTGTTGCTGGTTTTGGTATGATAGGCATGGTTTTTGCTGCCTCCCGCCAGAGCAACGGGTTGACGTGAGAGCAGCTGCTGACGTTTTTGTCATCCTGACTAGAGTTTCCTGAACCTAGGTAAATCCCGTTTATGCAGCGTAAGATGTAGTTATAAACTAGACCCTACAGATATACGTACGACGGCGAGGGATTGCAGTATGACGTATCCAGCTGCCTCTGACATGTAAGGCCTCCACAGAGGTGCGTCTTTTTGATCGTGGTACGAGGTTGGATTGCTGCATAGTGTTCAAACAGTGAAATGAATGCGATGCTCAAGGAATTAACAAACAGAGTGGAGTGCCCGGAATGACTGCCAGTGGCTGCCTGCTCAACAGCAAATCTCCACATGCCAGTGATACGATCGATCGTAGGTCCGTGTGGGTCCATGACAGTGCTTCTAGTGCTTCGAAGCACGGAACAATGGATTCAGCCTATGCGCCAGCCTCACGGTCAATCTGACTCATGGCTGGGACACTGTCAACACTCAATCTCGGCGTCTACAACTGATTTACATGGGATGCGCCATCAACCTTGACACCAGCTTCACTCGGCCTCAACAAGTGGTCACAGCCTGAGTGCAGAATAGAAGGAACAGTGGTGTGTTACAACAAGCAAAAAAGAAAATGTACAGGTAGCTGATAAATACACGGAAACCATGAGACCAGGAAGCTTGAAAATCGGGAAAACTGACAGTAAACGAGAAGGCGTAGCTTGAAGCTGTCCGAGTCAGTGACTTGGAGATAATATGACAACTGCGGAATCTGACAGTGTAGGTAGGACCACTGGTGTGCTATCCCCGAGAATAATAGTTTGAGAGCGAGAAGCAAGGGCACTATATGGGTACAACTGGGGTACCGTGACTATGATTTCTTAGTTCATAATATTGGCCCTGCATATATATTAAGGGTGCTACTATCCTGACAGTGCACAACGAGAAAGCTCACAATGTGTTGCTTACAACAATCATGCTGGGAGCAGGAACTTCTCCATCCTTGGAGCACTTGTACGCTGAGATGAACCTGTGAGAATGTTGGCTAAACAGCTCCGTACAAAAGCACAGGGACATACTGGAGCACAGCAGCATTCACATCAGCGGATCGCGGTGCCCTTGAGACATATGGCTTCCACCTCCCGAGGAAGACAACCGCTATCTCGCCTCTCCACTGATTGTTAGGAAACAATCGTTGGAGTGCCAAATTGACGGGAGCGTCGGGATGGTAATAGCCAGATATCAGAAGCTTTGAATGATCTCGAAGAGTTATAATACAATCATGAGTATCTGGCATTGCGCCACTGGCCAACTTGGGACGATGAAAGCGAGTCTCGAATATGGGGAAAGGTGGATTCTGCAGAGATACTGGTGCAGAGGCTGACACCAACGCATCGTATTTCACACGTTGACGAACACGGCTGTCGTACTCAAATATATAACCATCCACAAAGTTCGGGTTGTGAGTCTGTGATATAATTGGTATCTTGACAGTCATCAAGCGGGGCAGGGCTCACAAGCTGGCCTGATGGGTATGCGCGAATCTGCATGCTAGACAGAGCACTGGCAGAGTGAATAAGCAGGCACGGAACTTCAGCCTGAGGTTGGAGAGCCAGAAAAAAAGGTGAAAGATTCCATCCTAGGATGTAGTGCAGAACGAGGAATAAAACTGATTCAATGAGCTTGCCATACTGCCAACACCAGGCTATACACATGCATAGGACTGCTGGTATGCTCATGGCGAATGATAACACACTGAAGGAGCCACTCCAGAAGTCAAGCGGAACTTCGTAAAACCATGAGGCTTCACGGCCTCACGGGTTCATGCATACTACATGATAGATCAAAATCCAATGTCTCGGAACGTTGTGAGTTACCTCACTGCCGCCCGAGAGCAAGACGTGGTCGGATGTGCAGGTATACAACCGCATGATCAAACCGCCCGGCCGCCACGCTGCAGGATCGAGCACTGGCACCATGCAGGGTCTGATGGCTCATCCATTGTCCAGAAGCACATCCCTTTCATCTTGCCTTTCATCAATACATCCGGTGAAAGGCTCGCTTGATCAGTAGCCTGAGAATACCGCGTTGCATTTTCATCTTCCTGCCACAAGCACCCTCTAAAACCGCAACTGCGTTGAGAATTACCCTACTCTCCACCTGTACTTCTCAATGAAGGGCGGTATCGTAACGAAGAATGGCATGAAGCTTCTCACAGGCAGTCGGCCTGGGCTCCTCGATCCATCGCAACCATCACGTATTTTGAAAGACCCGAGGTCTCATTTATTATTTTATACTGTGCCAGCGGATAAGCCCAAGAAGTCCAAAATTGTATCCAGCATCGATCACGGATCTTCTGACGCGAAGGTAGAGAAACGTAGCGCATGGGAGATTGGACCAGACGGCACCTGTCTACAGACCTTGTCTGTACCTCAGCCGATTTTTGAGGAGGGATTTGTTCTTAGTGGAGTGACCTGGCCGAAGTTGGTGTCTATCGGGACGTAAGTAATGCGGCTACTAATTGAGAACCTATATGGCTGAATGTTGGCACACAGAGATTGGATTTACTTTTCTAGAGAGCAATGGGATATTTACAATATTGATTCCGCTTATAACTGCTTCATCGGCCCGTATCATTGGCGCATAGAGCGCATCAACGAGCACACTGATGCTGATCAGGGTCAGTGCGAGCTATTCGAGAAGGCAAAAAAAGCTCACATACAGATAGCCGAGGAAGTTAGTACAGCGGACTCGGTAGACTCGCAGATACACACAAGACTCGTGAACGTCAATGCTGAGGAAACGCTGAAAGATGCCGAGGAAAAACTGGCACGCACGGCAAGTCGGCTTGAAGTCCTGACCAGGGAGATAGCTTGTGTGGAATCCAGGCTCGCAGAAGCGGAGGAGGAAGCCGGTGGGGCCGAAACGAGGCAAAGGGATGCCAGCATCACCCTCGCCTACATTTTGGAGGCAGTAGAAAACACCCAACCCTGCCTATCGCAATTGGAGGCGAGTGTGGCCGACGCCGAAGCAAAGCTCGTCGATACAAATGCAAGGCTGGCCGACACAGGTGCACAGGTGGAGGAAGCTCAGCGCTATCTTGAACATGCAAAGGAAGGGACCCGCGAGGCTGAAGCGAGGCTGAGGGACGCAACCACGAGCTTAAACGCTGCCATGGCTCGAGAAGAAGATGTCCGTTGTCGTCTTACAGACTTAGACATGAGGGTTACCATTTCCGAGACGAAGCTGAGCAGCACAAGCGCAGAGCTAGCCGACACGGGTGCGCAAGTGGAGGAGGCTCGACACCGTCTCGAACGTGCGGAGGAAGACGTCAAAAAGACCGAGGCGAGGCTGAGGGACGCAACCACGAGCTTGAACGCTGCCATGGCTCGAGAAGAAGATGTCCGTTGTCGTCTTACAGACTTAGACACGAGGGTTACCATTTCCGAGACAAAGCTGAGCAGCACAAGCGCAGAGCTAGCCGACACGGGTGCGCAAGTGGAGGAGGCTCGACACCGTCTCGAACGTGCGGAGGAAGACGTCAAAAAGACCGAGGCGAGGCTGAGGGACGCAACCACGAGCTTGAACGCTGCCATAGCTCAAGAAGAAGATGTCCGTTGTCGTCTTGCAGACTTAGAGACAAGTGTTACCGTTTCCAAGACGAAGCTGAGCAGCACAAGCGCAGAGCTAGCCGACACGGGTGCACAAGTGGAGGAGGCTCAGCACCGTCTTGAACGTGCGGAAGAAGACGTCAAAAAGACCGAGGCGAGGCTGAGGGACGCAACCACGAGCTTAAACGCGCTCACGGCTCAAGAAGAAGATGTCCAGTGTCGTCTTGCAGATCTAGAAGCGGAGGTCGCCGTTTCCGAGGCGAAGCTGAGCCACGCAAGCACAGAGCTAGCCAACACGGATGCGCAAGTGGAGGAGGCCCGACACCGTCTCGAACATGCGGAGGAAGACGTCAAAAAGACTGAGGCGAGGCTGAGGGACGCAACTACGAGCTTAAATGCACTCACAGCTCAAGAAGAAGATGTCCAGTGTCGTCTTGCAGATCTAGAAGCGAAGGTCGCCATTTCCGAGACGAAGCTGAGCCACGCAAGCACAGAGCTAGCCGACGCGGGTGCGCAAGTGGAGGATGTTCGGCACCGTCTCGAACGTGCGGAGGAAGACGTCAAAAAGACCGAGGCGAAGCTGAGGGACGCAACTACGAGCTTGCGCGCTGTCATAGCTCAAGAAGAAGATGCCCAACGTCGTCTCGCGGACCTAGAGACGAAGATTTCCAATTCCGAGACGAAGCTTAGCCATACAATCACAGAGCTGGACGGCGTAGACGCGCAGGTAGAGGAGGCCCAGCACCGTCTCGAACGCGCGGAGGAGGGAGCGAACGAAGCCGAGGCGAGACCGAGGAAGGCCACTACAACCCTGGATGCCATTCAAGTTATGGCTAAGATCAGTGATGCTCAGAGCCGTCTTGCGGATCTGCATGCGAGGACCGGCAAAGCCGAAAGACGGCCGTGTGTGGACAAGCAGGTGGGCACGGAAGGCACAGCGGAAATACCGGAGACAAGGGCAAATCCGGTGAAGACGCGGTTTACAGACGAGGCAAGCACCGATATAGGCGCGAACTTGGATCATCTTCAAGTTGTCCGCGATGGTGCAGCACAGATCGCGGATGCCGTGACGCTGCTTGGTGCAGAGGCGGATTCCGACAAACCTACTAGGATGTGTAGCGGCACTCAAGTTGCAGACGAAGGGGCCAAGGTGAATGAAGTTGACGCACTGGCAGGGTTAATCCAATCCAGCCTAACGATTCCGAGTCAGATGACCGCGACGGACACAGAACCTGAGGGTCATCCTGTGCACGTGGAAGGCCGATCCAATTCCGACTCGGACGCGAAGCCGCATGACGCGGATGGCGAGACGCGGCTTACAGCTGAGGGGAAATCCAAATATGTCAGCACCAGCAATGCGAGTTCGAAGCTTGCCAGTGCAGATGCGAGAGTCGACGACGATCCCGGTACGTCGCGGAGCAAAATCAGCAGAAACTCGGGGAGCATCACGACCGAGGCCATGGAGGCACAATCTCGTCATGCACACGTGGGAGATCGACCTCAGGACTGCGAGACACAACTTATGGCCAAGCCTAACGATGGCTCAGTTCCAGAGCTTGCGGGTACGGATGCGAGTGTGGATGCTGCCGATGCGGTACTAAGCAGAGCCGTAGCGAATGCAGCGAGCGTCATGGCCGGTACCGCCGAAGATCGTTCAGTACACGCGAAAGATCAAGCCGACGACACAGATACGAAGCCACGCCAGGCCGCCGAGACGCGGCCTGCAGCCGAAATGATACCCAATCGTGTTGAAGCTAACGACGAGCCGCCACATCCAGATGGTGAGGGAGCAGGAGGAAAAGCTAGTAGAGAGGTAAGTACTACTAGTAGTCCAGCGCGAGATTTTCGGGTGTTACGGTCGACACGTTGGGTGCTGAAAGCCATGTCTCGCACGTGCAGGGCCAGGCTGGCGAAGCCAAGGCGGAGCTAGCTTCTGTTAAAGCCGAGCTCGCGCATGCAAAGGCAAGTCTGAACGTCGTACGGGAAGAAATAGAGGAGACACAAAAGAAGAAGACTGCGCTCGAACGTGAGGCAACGAGAGCAAGGGAAGTCATAACGGATGCTAAAGAACATATCGCGCGGAAAGATAAGTCGAAGGAGGAGGCGGCAGCGGGATGGAGGAAGGTGGCAAGCACGAGGGCGCGAGCAAAGGAGGACCTGGACAAGATCAAGGCTGCGGAGGTACAGACGAAGAGTCGTCTTGCGGAGATAAAGGAGAAAGCAGAGCGGATCGAGCACGAATTAGCAACAAGGAGAGAAGCAGTAGCCCAAGCCTCGAGGAGGAAGGAGGAGCTGGAGGGCGACGTCATGGAGCTAGAGGGAACTATCGCGGAGCTGCAGACCAAGATCCAGGAGGGCAAGGATCAATATGCAAATGTGGAGGAGAACGTGAGGCGGTCGACGGAAGCACTGATGGATGCGAAGAAGAGGCAAGACGAGTTTGATCAGCAAGACAAGCTTAACCACACCGCTATCGCAGAGATGAGGGCCAAGATGGACGCCGACAGGCAGCGAGTCCTGGACGAGTTGGCAGGTGCGCTCCAAAGGAAGGAGAGACTCGACTACGCCGCTGCGGACGTGAGGGCCAAGATTGCCGCGGACGAGCAAGAATTCTATGAAGCTCGCAGTCGACTCAATGCCAGCATAGAAGAGCTCCAGAGGCAACTTGCCGCACTGGAGGAGAGGGTCAGGTGCGAGGAGGAGACAGAGAGCCGTCTGGGTAGGGCGAAAGAATTACTCTCCGGTACTATTGCAGAGCTGGAGACCAAGATGAAGGCAGGTATTCAAGAGGTGATGAACATAGAGGTGGCGATCGCAGACGCTCAGCGGAGGAAGAATGAGCTCGATTATGCCGCCACAAAATCTAGAGCCGAGCTGGAAGAATCCATGCGACTCCTCGCAAATGTGGAGGAGACAACACTGAGGGCTCAGCGAAGGAAAGAGCAACTCGACCAAGAGATAGCAGGGTCGGAGACCATGATGGAAGAGCGCGCGGCAGACCTCGCCGATTTGGAGGAGAAAGTAAGGCGTGCAGAGGGAGCTGAGGTAGATGCGCAGCGCAGGGCAGACCAGCTCGAGCGCAGAACCAGTACCTTCGAGCGTCTGCTCCGAGCATACAATATCCCCCCGCTGGACCGTATCGCAAACCCGGAACAAATGTTGGGCACGCGCCTATGGAGTGAGCGCGACGAGCTTACCAGCGGTATGCAACTCGTTATTCTGTCTTCGATCTTTGAGTGACCATTCGTTCATATTTTAGAAGAGATGGAAGTAGAAGATGAACCACATATGATGAGTTCACGCCTAAAAAGGGCATGCACAAAAGAGATCAATGGTGCACGGTACCACCCTTTTCTAATTCAGCAGGGATTGACAAAAGCTGTCAGGCGACAAGCATGTAGAAGTTGACTACCAGGCGCTCACCGGTGCGGACGATACATATGACGAAGAAGGACGGGCCGATGCTGGCGCTGTTGATATCGCGGTTGCGACTGGAGTTGGGGACACAGGTTCTTGCGTCGAACGCACGACGGACGACGACTCGGAGCATACTGGTGCTAGTACTTTGAGGGTCAATGACACATGCGTCGACGAGCAAGACACTCAAGGATCTGCTCATCCCACCGACATACCGATTTCAAAAAGGAATACGTCTCAGAAACTGAAGTTAGACGCAACTAAGGAGGCCCAAGCTTGGTTCCGGGAGCAGAAAGACCTTCACAGGCGGAACCGTTTAGCATGGCGCAGTGTCTCCGCCCCCGGTTCAAATTTGAACGAGCAAGCTTTCCGGACTTGGTACGAACTATGGGGCCAGTGGACCTCCTTCAGAGGATACTATCTATCGCGGGAAGCAGTCGTTGCAATTGGAACAAAACGCACCCTCGAATTCCGCGATGTGCCATGGCCAACAATGCAGCTGCTGGGGGTGAGGAATTTGAAGGACGCATGGAAGAGCTTGAAAATGTCAAACGAGGACGCCCGCAAGAGAGACGAACAAGATGTGGAGACGTGCTTTGAGATCATTACGAAGAATGCCTTCCAGGGCGATCGCAAGAAGGCAGCTATACGCCTGCTGCAAGTCTTTCACCCTGATAAGTGGAGTTCTACAAAGTACGCGTGGTTTGGAAAAGAAGGGGCAAAAGACGTCGAGATGGCGGTGAGGATGGTTTCAACGACCTTGGGTAAGATTAAGAACGCAGAAGAGAGCAGGTGAGGGGCCCGAGATGCCAGTGCCTTACGCGGCGGAGCATGTATTACAACATCGGCACTGTCGAAGCGTCATATTTTGTATTTTGTTGACTGCAGGGCAATCTGAATGCTGTCATTGCAGTCCGGTATCCGTCAATCGAAACGGTTGCTTGAAGACATACATTCTTGTGCTACAGTGCCGAGGAAACGGCTGCCAGCAGTCATCGTTCAAGTTGGCGAGACTCGAGGATCATAGAATTAAGCTAGCATTAGAATTTGGACGAAGTGACAGGAGCTCAGTCGATTTAGGACATTCCTTGACTTCCTCACGACGCAGAGCCATTAGTAGGGCCGGACGCGGGCATAAGCAAGTCGAACCCAACGAGCACGGCTCGGGAAGTCGTCGAGCTTAATACGCGTAAGCAATGTCCCTAGGCAACAATCAGCTACATTACTCAACCATTACCACGACGGCGGGTGGATCCGTCGACAGTCGCGTATTTAACACGCATTTGCGGACCCGTGGCTATCACGAGCATCCGAGTCGGTCGATAGAACTCCCCGGTTGTCTCCCGCGTCACTGTGTGGTGCGGGTGCCCTTAGTACTATCGGAAAACTACACCCCCTCCACCCACGTCGATCTTGACACACGCGGACCCAATAACATATACCTGTGGGGGTTCCCTGGGTATTATCGGGTAGCAGCTCTCCGCGTCTTGGTCTCCGTCTCCGTCTCGTCTTCGCCCCGTCTCCGTGTCCGTCTCGCCTTCTCCCCGTCTCGTCGACCGTCTCGCCTTCTCCCCGTCTCACCTCCGTCTCACCCATGCCTCCCCGTACCAAGAAGACGGTGGCGCCACAACCGACAGCCTCTTCTTCTGTCGCGCCGACCAACTCTCCTGCGGCGGCTGCCGTGCCGACTCCTCCCCGCCGTGCACTTCCGCGGTTCAAGAAGAAGACAGCGGGACCTGAGGCGCCGTCATCGCCTTCTGTTGCCGCTCCTGCTCCTGCTCCTGCTCCTGCTCCTTTGGCGTCGCCGTCCCGAGCCCCGCCGCCCAACTCTTCCCCAGCCGCCCGTCCTCCCTCCTCGTCGGAGAAACAGACGCTTCTGAGCCATGCAACTGAAGGTTGGGACAGCGTGTACCCGTTCGAGTGGGCAACACTATGGCCCGAGAATGGCATGCTCATCGGCCAGAACATCACGTACCTTCCTGGTCCGCCCGTACCGCCCGAACAGGTCGCATACATCTGCAAGGACGGTTTCTGGGGTGAGCGTGAGTATACGATCGAGCCACAGCCATTCGACCACCTCGCTCCCCACCTTGCGTTCTTTCCCGCACCGAGAGAGCAGGACGACTTCGCGCACCTTCTCTTCCGCACGCCTCGCGAACACGATCTTGCGCACAAGCCCAGGAAAGGCACCGTTTTGGTCCTCAGCGAAGACCAGCGTCGAGAACTGGAAAGGGTGATGAGCGACCTCCGTGGATACGTGGCCAGCGCCCAGACCTCCATTGCGTCCGTGTTCGGTGCGAGCGAGGAGTGGGAGAATAGGGGTAGACGCGCCAAGTTGTTCCGAGGCTTCA
Organism: Vararia minispora EC-137; assembly: GCA_022160365.1. Taxonomy (NCBI): domain Eukaryota; kingdom Fungi; phylum Basidiomycota; class Agaricomycetes; order Russulales; family Lachnocladiaceae; genus Vararia; species Vararia minispora. The sequence goes on from MU273734.1 coordinate 26,010, forward strand.
AGTTCCCGAACGCGGTGTTTTCGAATGCGACGGATGCGTTCAAGATGCTGGCGGACTCTGGTGTTCCTTCTCGCTCGCAGTTCCAGCTCTATTGGCATGCGATGCAGCGGGGGATGCGAGAGATGATGGCTGTCGTCGACTTCTGTGCCACCCTTCTCCCCTGCCCCTCGTCGCGAGGCACGCTGCAAGCCGTCTGCACATGGGAGTACGACCGACGCAGGTGTATCCTCTCTGACCAGGATGCCGAGGACTATTACATCCTCCTCGCCCAGTGCAACGTCCCGGTTTATGTGTTGTTGTGGCGCGAGCAGTATCCCCTTGCGGACAACGACTACCGGCTGCAGGAGGCACACATCCCAGTCTGTGACGTGGAGCCGGACTTCGCGCTAAGTACGTTCTTGCTTTGTGTTCCTCAGAAGGTCAAACTGACGCAATTCCTAGGCACGGTTCAGGTTGGTAGTGTGCAACCGTACTGTTTGCCCCCCCAGAATGTCGGCTGGCACTTCTTCGAAATTACTGCGCGCGGCCTGCTCCCTCGAGAAGCGAGCGTCCCCTCAGATACCTCAAGCAGCGTTCGTGCGTATCTCTCGAGTGGGTCGTAGTGATTTTGTATTAATGCGATTACGCAGCCGCGAAGAAGAAACAGAAGACGGGGAAGAACAAGGGCAAGGGCAAGGATTCGACGCTGAGTAAGGGGCTTTCTTCGAAGGACCGCTATTATCAGGGGTTCACCAGTACGAACCCTGCATTCATTCGGCACCTCTCCACCGTCTGCGCCACCCGCCCGCTGTATATGAAGCAACCCCTGGACAAGTACGAGCAGGCTCAACAGCGTGCGTTCACGCATCTTAACATGCTTGGCGAGGTGCGAGGGCATATCAGCTCCTTCGTACCTCCAGTTCATCTCTTCTATGGCTGCAATTCTGTCGCCCGCCTCCACCAATACGTTGCTTTGACAATCAAGCTGCTCCCGTACCTTCTGCACCGGGTCCGCCTCGCTTGCACCGACCCGGGAGTCAAGGGTTTGACCGGGAAACAGTGGCGAGACATCCTCGGCGGCGAATACTGGAAGGAGCAGTGGCCGGGGGAAGAGCATCAGTTCTTCAACATGGAGGGGGACTTCTGGAAGTACGGTGGGGCAAGCGTGTTTGGAAGGGAGGAATCCGAGCACATCCGGACCGGTGCGACGGTGCCGTCAATGGGACGGCTACTTTGTGGCTGCGAAGCAACTCGGGAGATAATCCAGGGAGATGGCCCGCTTATCGCAAGCGTCGTAGGCGGTCTGAACCAGTGGGTCCTGCTCTATCAGCTCGCCGCTCTCGCGCAGAACTCCCTCGCCACTGAAAACATTCCGGTGGTCCAAGAGGGTCCTATTCAGTACCGGACGCCAGACTTCTTTGAGACAGACAAGGCCAGGACCGGGATCATTCAGATCATCAAGGAGATCGTCATCGGCAAGCGCGAAATTCCGACCTCTGGCTGGCTCCCTCTTTGGACAGGAGCGGATGAATGTGATGTGCGTACTCGGCGCAGGTGGCTCAATGCCGTCTGTCGCTTTTTTATATTTCACAACGACCACTGTGCGCGCATCGATGAGTTGGATTCCTATGGCTGGACGACCTCGAAGGAGCTCCGGTGGGTGCAGATTGACTCCCTGCAGGACTCCAGCCTCGACAAGCAGCAGCAAGTGTACTTCAACCGCTTTTTCATCTCGTGTTTCCTTGCCGGACAGTGGCCGACGGAGTTCCTTCCGACTCCAGACCATCCCGAAGACGCCATCAAGTGCCGCACCTGCCGCATGCCTGTCCTACGGCTCTCCGAAGGCCAGAGCCTTCTGGACGCGTTCGACTTGAGCGATGAGGATGAATGAAGTGGACTCGGACAATTGCTTTCGTTTTTTACTGCTCCACTTTTCTCGCACGCGCATCCTGTTTCTTTTTTTGCTTGGAGACTAAATAATTGTATGCATACTATTGGTGCATCTATTCTACTAGTACATGGAACCTCTAAGTCTACTGAGTGGGAAGGATGTTGGGTAGATATGCGCAGCATCAGCTGTGAGCAGCGCATGGGCACACTCTGAGCAGCTAGGCACAGGTGGATCCGGGCTTATCAGGTGAGTTCCCGATTAGTGCAGAATTAGCGCGGGGTGGTCTTCCTGATGCCAGGGTACCCAGGGGACCCCCACAGGTACGTTCTATCGGTCAACTAACTCGGCGTCGATCCCGATGCGAGGAGGGCGGTTTACTGTGGGCATCGTTAGGGGCGACGGAAATGGAAGGGAAAAGAAAAAGTACATGTGCGACGAGACACGCTCACGAGGCGGGAGGCGGAGGACAGCGAGCAAGGCAGGAAGGAAGGAGAGCGTGTAAGGGGATAGTGATGGGAAGGACGATCCAAGCGCGAAGACGGAAGTCGCGTGAAGACGAAGACGCCGGCCCCAGTCACACGAGATGAAGTCATGCTGGGCCTCAGACCGTAAGGCGCTCGCATCGGCGCTCGCCTCCGTCAGACGTAAGGCGTTCCGTCTTCCGTCCGTCCTCCTTCCCTCTCACTACCACCACCTCGCGGTCCTTCTTCTCGGCGTCCCGGCTTTGCTGCTGTCGCCGAGGACGATACAGCCATCTATACGCCTGTGGGGGATCCCTGGGCGTTGGCTTGTGTCGTGTGTCCCGTCCCCTCGCCCCCGACGCCGCTTTCATATGCCTGTGGGGGTTCCCTGGGCACGTTGGCGGCGTTCAAGACGGCTTAGGACTTACCCGGTCCACTATTGCTCGACATAGCCAACCATACGTCT
>MU273734.1:29581-39658 GCA_022160365.1 Vararia minispora EC-137
CCGGCATTTCGACAAAACGTCATGGGCAAAGCTCGGACGACGCTGGTGTCGCCATGGGGCTCTGTCCCTGCATGGCGGCACCCTCGCCGAGCAACAGCCAACCATATACCTGTGGGGGATCCCTGGGTGTCGGCTTGCGTCGAGTGCGCCGCTTTCATATGCCTGTGGGGGTTCCCTGGGCACGTTGGCGGCGTTCAAGACGGCTCAGGACTTACCTGGTCCGCTATTGCTCGCCACCTCAGATGACGTTGAACTTTCGACCATACCCTCCTTCCATGCGGACCACTGACCCTTAGGCGTATTTTAACGTCCGGCATTTCGACAAAACGTCATGGGTAAAGCTCGGACGACTCTGGTGTCGCCATGGGGCTCTGTCCCTGCATGGCAGCACCCTCGCCGAGCAAGCTCAGATGATGTCGAGCTTCCGACCACGCCCTCCTTCCATGAGGACGATGGACCCCAAGCGTCTTTCAACTCCGGCATTTCGATAACCGGCCTTGGACAAAGCTCGGGCGACGTTGGCGTCGTTACAGGGCTCCGTCCCTGCATGTGGCACCGATGCCGAGTGGGCCTGGATGGCTTTCATCCTTCGGCCATACTCTCCTCTATCCATACGAACAATGGTCTTACTACTTTTCTCTGACACCCTGCGCGCCGACGGAGGAACAAGAATCTATGCACGGTTTTTTTAGGAATGTTCGTGCACCCATTTTCTATGGATAGCGACCGCCAGTTGTAAAGGGACGCCCACTTCAGCTGCCCTGCACTGTAGCCTTGCTATGCACATGTTGGGCTTCGCAAAGTGGCTGCGAACAAATGTCTTAAGCTTGCAAGTTCGGTCTCTGGATTCTCAGGCCCCTCTCACGAACAGCGTGTGCGAGCCGGGTGCTTAGGCCTCGTGACGCGACTACGACAGCGTTGACCCGTACCGACCAAGACGGCGTCATCCCGTCGTTGGACATCCCCATATCCCACAATTCGTTAGTCTTTCAAATGTATTTTTATTCGCCGCAGGTCTCCATACCGCTCGCCAGGACGTGATATAGAGGATCAGGATTGAACTGGGAGCCCAGCGAATGGTGCGTCGCGTAGTTTGCGACCCGAGAGTCGTATTAACATCTTCTTTTTTTAGAGCACCGTGGAGATACTGTTGCCAGGAGTCCTGGCGAGGTAGGGAGTATAGGTACGTATTGATTTTCTGCTTCGTTTCTCAACGCTGACAATTTGTGAACGCACAGTTTCACAAATCACGATCAACGTTCGAGAAGACGTTTTATTCGACAATTTTAGTGTGCTCTCCAGTGATGGACGGTCGCTGTTATGACTCGTAGTCGTATATATGGCGTTGACGAAACTGTTCCTGTTAACTTTCTTCTACAGTCTATTTTTTGCCGATGGGCTTTCATCAGGTTGACTCTAAGATACATTTTGTTGTATGTTTTTTCGTCTTCTCTAGGGGTTATTTTAAACATATCCTCCCGTTCGTGATTCTGCCTGATTGCGTCCGCGACTTGGGTCTGTCTTTCTTTTTGCAAAATTACGATATCTTTTTCACCTCTTATATGACATGATTCCATGGATTTTTCCTTCACTGAAGCAATCCTCGTCAAGAAACCGTCGGCTAGGGCAACCTCGTGCAAACCATCTAGGGCATCGTTGTACATTGCAAAATTGGGAGAGAGGGAAAGTTCGCATGGACATGGAGGATGACGAGACACCGAAGTGCTGCGATCTGCTGTCAGAAGTGGCGATGTAGTACGTGGTTACTCCTAATCGGCACAAGTGTCGTCGGACCGAGCAGGTTCAGCGTGCGCACGCCGCTACCCAACACGGACGACCACTGCGCTGGGCGTGGGGCAGGATCGAGTGGCAGGACAGGGAACACGCGCTCATAGACGCCCGTCTCTTCCCTCGCATGCGCCTCCACCCTCAAACGTTCCCCACTCAGCGATCGATGGAAACGCAGCACGGGATGTGGACGATGACGGTGCAGGCGTTGCGACGGGGCGAGGCAGGGCAAGTGCGGAGAGCGGGACGAACGTCCGGGCAGACGTCGGGGACGCAAGGCCAGCAGCAGATGCGGCGAGCATTGCGGAGTGCGAGACCAGAGGTGGTAGGACGAAAAACGGTGCGCGGGCGGACATAGGTACGGGCGTTGGGCTAGTGGGCGCGGATAGCTCGCGCGAGAGGCGTTTGGAGATGGATCCGACGGCTATCGTCTACGGGCGAGATGCGTCTACGTGGAGAAGGTGTAGGTGAGAGGTGGTCGCGGGACAAACGGGAAGCGAGTGGGCGCACTGTGCGTTGAGTTCGAGCTGGGCCATCTTTGCGTCGAGGGTACGCGTACGCTCAACGAGGTCTCTACCCTCGTTCTTCCTCGCGCTCAGTGGATGTCGTCTTTCGTAGAGCACGCAGTAACGCACCTGGATAAATTCGTGGATCATCTGATGCACGAGGTCGTCAGCACTCTCCTCCTTGAATTCGCGCGGGCTCATCCAGTGCACATTCTTCGAGCACAGTCAGGCCGCTTCAATGGTCCACAAATCTGCGGGAGAAAAAAATCGGCATCGCAGATTGCGGACAGCGCTCGAGACGAACCCCGATAGATGGTGAGCGCGCGCACCTATGTCCGTAAGTTACTGCCCACTAGAAATTGCGAGTATCACGTCCAGATCTCGGAACGGCCCGGGGGTGGAGGTGGTAGCAATCGACGGGGCCACCTATGCGGAATGATGGCCTGGGTAAGGGTCGAAGTGAGTGACGTTGGACAAAGCGTCTGAAGACAAAGACGCGATGTGGGCTGTCTCGATGGCGTCCCTGGCATACAGATCGATGGTGCCAAAGTGGAGCATAGGCTCCAAGGAGTATAAGGAAGGAAGACGAGGACCAGAGAGACGATGTGTAGTCTGCTAGGACGTGCATGAGGGGATGAGGCCGACCAACTGCCGATCAGCACTCATCGGAGATAGGCTGTTCTGACTCGGCGACTGCTTGCAGCCGCGCCTCTTCGATGCATGTTGCCACGCACGGTAGGAGGCGTCTTGAACCTGCAATCGGACCCGCTTGGCTGCTCTCGTGAATTTTCAAGGCTTCCTTGAAGCGCATACTGGAATCCCGTCAGCCTCTGGCACTATTGGTGTACGGGGGCGCATGTCCAGCTGCCAGAGTGCGGTAGGACACTCGGATACCGCATGTGCTGTCGCATGGCGCATGGATATGTAAGGGTTACCTGACAGTCCTGCTCTTCCCTCTTCCTGCCCTTCGAAATTTTTGCGCCTGTTCCATCTTCAACTTGCTTGGTTCTCCATTCGCCTTTGCGCTGCGTATATGCCTTGCTGAGGGCCAACGAACCCAAATCGCTTCCCTGCCACATTCCGACGAAGAATCAATTCCTTTCCTTGTACGCAAGAAGCGCCGTCCTCCACAAACCACCGCTAGTGCCGCCACGCCTATGGCAGACTTCAGGAACGTTGATCTGTTCATGCTCAGACAGGATATGATGAAGGCAGAACGTGTAAGCCCTTACTGCGAGGGTCTAACGTCCAACCTAGATCCATACCTAATCCCTTGATCTAGCTTTGCCACAAATATATACAACGAGCCGCGAAAGCGGCCGCGGATGCGACAGATGCTCAGAATTTATTGAAGGAAGTACGCGAATCTTACGAGCGATTGGAGGAGCAGAAAGCAGAGCTTATACGGATTCACGAGGTGCGTAAACACACAACGCCGATGCGGCTGTATCTCTCATCACTCAAGGTCGCTCGCAGACCTATCTGGAAGCCATTGAATTGCATATAACTTGTAAAATATGTATCACCAGGATGCGGAAAGCCTGCTCGTACGTGATCATTCACGTTCATCTTTCTTACGCTTGCCTACGCCATTTCGCAGGCTAAATGACTGTGGTCACACCTTCTGTCAGAACTGCCTCGTAGAGCTGTTCCGAGACGGGCAGTACACCTGTCCATTGTGTCGCAAGGACATCACGCGTGCGCCTGTGAGCTGTTTTGTCGTTAGGGACATTGTGGAGGCGTATGAGCGAGCCACAGAGGGTGGAGAAATGTCGTCTGCGGAGGAAGGGAAGGGAAAGGGCGTAGCCAGTACTAGTGCGTCGGCCGCTAGTCCGAGTCCCTGGGTCGAGTTCGCTTTTGAATAGTCGCTGCGCTGGGTTATAATACCCCCTTTCAGATCTACACCTTGTATTGATCAACGTTTATGGAAGTGGAGACCTTCGTCATTGCCCAACACCCGTGGATGTCAATGCACTGAAGTACGCCTCCTTGCGCGAGACCGTCGCTGCAACAGGGACCGCGATGCGGCAACGGCATCTATCCTCGAAACCCGAGTCCGACTCGGAGATGGCAACAATTTGAAGCTACGAAACGCGAGCCGAGCGAGCTGCGGCGCTATCTACATAGAAAACTTGTCGTGTCTGGAGAGAGCTAGCTCATCAGCCGAGATTTTGAGTGGACTCGGACGAGCTGTGATGAGTTGGCGTGCATGCCGCTACAGCTCAGCGCTTCAGTACTAGTACTCCCGTCCTAACAAGCTGGAACTTGAGCTCTGTGAAACTACTAGCCCGTGCCCCTACAACGACGACAGACCGATAATGAACGCCATTGTCATCATCGGGACTGCCACTGTCTTCGTTCAGGTTGTCCGTAGTATCAAGCATAGTATTATAGCCCTCACTGACGCCCGGACCCTTGTTTCCTCGTCTCGAGGTACTCGTGAACACTGGCATGCGCCGCTGCGTCGACCGCAGCTTGGACCCAGTCGTTCTCAAATCCCCTCTGCATTGCGACGTTAACATCGTTCGGGGAGAGTAGGTGACCGACATGGTAATTACTACCTGACACTACCTGAGTACTACTAGCATTGCTCCCTGAGTTTCACTGATTAGCGCCCAGCCTTTGACATGCCTTTTCGGCGCGGCCATGTGTCTTCCAACAACACTGACTCGGACCGCTCAGGACGATCGACATGCCGTACGAGAATAATTCCCACAGCTCACACCTGCCCGAAGAGGGGTGTCCGCGTTGTGGCCCTCAGGTTGAGCACTGCAGTATATTAACCAGTCTTCTTGCCATCGCTGCTTACCATTTCTTTCCTCAGTACACTTCAAGTTCCCATTCGCAAACCAAAGTATCTTGCGAGCACTTTCCTCTAGCACCAGCATTCGATCTTGAGATCAACTGAATCTCCCCTTTCACGATGTCTCACATTCAAGTGCACTACCGGCGGGACTCCGTCAACCAATGTCCCACTACTAGTGACCGTGCTTTTCATGACGGCTCACATAGCATAATTCAAGCAACTATCAACCGTGCTAATCTCCACAATGTAAGTGTCATAGTATCTTGTGCTCTCTACTGTGCTAATATGTTTTTAGCAAACACGCAGTCTCCGTTTACGCCTCGCGTATGCGGCTTATAAGGTTGCTCATGGTCTAACTCTTGCTCCATTTTTTGAGCTCGAAGCTGGTGCTCGCGACAATCGTTGTCTCAAAGCCGCTCACATCCCCAGTTTACCCAAGAGCATAAGAGGTGCCCATGTCACTCGGGACCTCTATTCATCGCTTCTTGATTCTCCTCCCAACTATGCAAGTGCGCGCACACGATCCACCGTTTCTGCCCGTCTACGTTCTTCTCGACGCAGCAAGCCGGACTCCGGTCTCGCAAAGCGCAAGACAGCATTGTCGGAGAGCGCAAGTGATCATCAGCACAAGCGCCGCAAAGAACTTGAAGATACTTCCTTAAGCCATCGCGATACAGATTTGGAACAAGACAGGAACGCTACAGCCATTCTCGAAGACCTTCAGCGTACGGCACGTTCAAAAGCAGGTGTTAGCTGCTCTGTGCCGTCTGCAGCCTTGTCTACATTCCATGCCAGTGCGTTGAACTCCAGCCCGCACGTTCAGGCTCTGCCAAACGACCATCATATTGCCAACTCGACCATACGCGAGCTAAGCTCGGCTGACCAGGAGGCGGTTGAGCTTCTCATCCACTTTCATCAATACCGCCCAGTATCGGAGAAATCCCATACACTGTACGACGTGCACGATGTAACGTCTACCGATCAGTCAAAGCCTGAGGTCAAAGGAAGAAGCACCGGCACGTGCGAAAGTTGAGTGAGTGGCGGCCCGGGCCGCCGCATCGCTTGTCCGACGTACGTCTCTTTCTTCTGCTGAATTTATTAATGTGCTGGCCCACCTACCTACGTGTTTGTAGTTTGTTTGTCTGTATATAATTTACTGTCCAGGGAGAGACCTACCTACGTACAATCAGCCCTGGCCCTGGGCCATGAATATGATAATCTGGTGGTATTACAATCAACTTGAGAAGACGGAGTGTCATACCGGGACTTTCCCGCCAGCGGACATCAGCGCGACAACCACCGCCCAAGGCGCCCTTGAACGTTTTTCTCATGGCAATGAGCCCCTTGCAGCATGGCGTTCTCGAGTCTCGTTCTTTCCCTCAACGCATATACACCCACAGTTCCGATTCAACTCATCCGCTGGTACATTTGCTGAGCTACTGAGATGACGAGCGTTCTCATGTACAAAGTTGTCCGCGACCTTCAGATATTTAATCATAGCTCAAATATCAACTGCATCGCCTTCAATCGTGACGGAAGCATCTTTGCCGTTGGAGCTCATGATGGCTCTCTTCGCATTTTCTCCGTCGACGGCTCTCGAGCACATCGATATTACCAAGGGGACTGGTCGCTACAGGCTTTGGTTTGGGCTGAACAAGTCGGTGCTCCCAACGTTTTGATAGCGGGCGATTGTTCCGGTGACATCCACACCATCAGAATGGGGGTATCTAAGGTCGACTATCTCGCTTTTGTTGACCCACCGCTAACGAGTCTGTCTTAGACCGATGATCGCCAATTCATGGAGCACGTTCCGGGTTGTGTGCATGCAATGGCGGCGCGAGGACCCCTTCTAGCAATATCCTGCAGTAGTGTGGTGTATCTAATCCAGCGAGGTGCGGTTGGTAAGCTTCTGGTCGATGGTCAATCCACATACAGTCTTGTAACTAGTAGTTCAGCGTCTTGGGACTCCAAGCGCACTCTTCCTTCGCCCCCGCCCTTTCCTGGGCTGTTAGGCCAACTTTCGCCTCCACTGGCGGGAAGCATGCAGTTTCTTAGTGATGACATCGTGATCATCGCTTATGTTGAGCATGGCATCGCGTGCGTCCTCCGCCGATTTATTTATCATTATCTGACGATGAATGGGATATAGAGGTTATAGCACTATCAGCCGTGACATCATCTGGCAAATTCGTCCCCGGACGTGTTATATGTACGTCTTCGCTTCTCTGTTCTTGCCATAGACTTCGTGTAATTCCTACCTACTTTGAAGCGGGGCAGCACATCTTGCACCCGACGGAGCCAAACTCGTTGTCACCAACCTTTACGATGGATTAGATTATTATAGCACACAGACAAGATTCGGTGCTTCGTCTACCCATCAGTTCTCTCACAATACGCCAAGCATAATCGATCGCAAGAATAACGTCGTTTTGCCGGTCAAGTACATACACGATGGTGCCGCAGTTCTTGTCGGCGGGACAGAGGGCTCAGCACGCATCCTCAGCACCGTGAGCGGAGAAAGTTTGCAAACTCTTGGTCATCATGATGGTAAGTATTCCTGCGGCGTTTGGAAATATATCCTATCACAGTCTCTCGCTTTACCTAGGCATTGTACAGGCGCTGGTATGCCCGTATTCCAAGTGGGCGTCCGCGGATCATTTACCTTTGAGCGGCATAGGACTACTGTTTCGACGGTGCAAATCATTGGGTCGTGACAGCTATATCGGAATCAAGCCGTCCAGTTGTAAGGATCTGGAAGGCACGGGCGGATGACCGATTGTTGTCGACGGCCGAGCGGATTCGTCTTTGGTTTTTGTTCTGCGCTGAGGTCGCTGTAAGTTTGTTTCCTGACTACGGCGTATCAATTTGACCTATCTAACACTCGAATTCTCGCTTTATAGAGCAACATCCTAAGGCGCCTTTCTAGACGACTGCGTGACTTGCTACCCCTCGGTCTGTTCATGCTTGTAGCGACGGCCGTCTGGTATCACCACTCCCTGCTCAAGTGGACCGTTTCGTTTCTGCAATCAACGGCAGCATTCATAGACCACACGTTTGGAGAAGGGGCGAAGCGTGGAGAGGGCGATTCCCCGTCGCATACCATAGGTGGTCTCTGGGCCAAGGCGACTGAGTTGACATCTAGGCGGGAACGTACGCCCTCACAGTGGGTATTTACTCGTCAGCACGAGCACTTGTGATTCTTCTGTAACATCATCACTTCCGCGCCTTCATCCTTATCGTTCTATCTCAAAGTATCTGGTGTTGAGCAATGAAGCGTCCTAGAGCTACCGTGGAACAACTAATATGTGCGAGAGAAGGCGCCAGAGGGGTGTGGAAGACCAGCTATACCCTTTCGACAAGGGGTCGTTGGCAGGCGATGCGATAGCGTGGAGGACAAGCCCATTGTTCCAGTGTGTCCCACTAGCTCATTAAATTGCTATTCTGCATTGGCCATGCAAGGGTGCGCATGCATACGTGCATATTCGAGGTGTAAACCCAACAGGTTCCATCATTATGCATGATTAAGCGACTAGGTATGGCCCCGAGGGCAATGAATCGGGGCCCGGCCAACCCACTTTCGAACATCGTTCACTTAGAGCTCGTCTGGCAGGTTGAGGTCGGAAGATCAAAATAGAAACGGAAAAGCCTGTTCACTTGGCTACAGGCCAACTACGGAGCTGTTCCAGTCATCACAAAAATCCCGTAATCCATTCCCAATATCCCCATGCCGCACTCCAACACTGGCACCCATCGCCTGGACTCACAGGACGATGGAAAGCACTGCAGAGTCGTACGACAGACTATATTGATCAGTTCAAGCCATAAAGAAAGTCTGGCGAGGATACTTACTCCCAGATGCTCCCAGTATTTACGAGGGCAAAAAGAGGCAGCTCATCCTGCAGCCTGGACAGGTACATCCAGGCATCCATAAGGATCTGACGGAGACGCACGTGGGACAGGGAGAGCTTGCGACGCATTATGATATGCGCATGTCTAAAGACTGTCTGAAGTGAGCCAACGGAATACACCCGTGCGGGAGGAAATGCGAAACTTGAGGATCGTAGTTGGCTCTAAAACTGCAACAAGAGACTCGACCATCGGTCATCGTACATGAATATTGGCCACAACCAGAGGTATGTCAGCTCGGCGAAGACGTAGGTCGACGTGAAGCGGACCGGCAAACTGTAGCACTTTCAGTGATACAAGTTGAGCAGACCAACAACGTTGGTAGCTAGCCTTGAAGGGCTAGAGCACTGGGCTAACAGGGAGTTTGCCTTGAGTGAAGCAAAACACACCTTTGAAGCGCATGAGGAGCAGGATAGTCAAGAGCGGCTGGGACAGTACTTTAGCAGTAGGAACAACTAGGCTAGAAGGGACGACGACGACGACGACACCTACTTGTAAGCGCCCGGGCCGCTAGCACGATACCTAGGTCTGGAGAAACACGCAGAGGCGCATGTTGCCGCGCGTCAGGACAGCCTATCTCCGATGAGTGCTGGTTGGCCTCATCCCCTCATGCACGTCCTAGCAGACTACACATCATCGCTCTAGTCCTCGTCTCCCTTATACACCGTAAAGAGCCTATGTTCCACTTTGGCACCATCGATCTGTATGCCAGGGACGCCCTCGAGACAGCCCACATCGCGTCCCTGTCTTCAGACGCTTTGTCCAACGTCGCTCGCTTCGACCCTTACCCAGGCCATCATTCCGCATAGGTGGCCCCGTCGATTGCTACCACCTCCACCCCGTTCCGAGATCTGGACGTGGTACTCGCAATTTCTAGTGGGCAGTAATCTATGGACATAGGTGCGTGCGCTCACCATCTATCGGGGTTCGTCTCGAGCGCTGTCCGCAATCTGCAATGCCGATTTTTTTCTCCCACAGATTTGTGGACCATTGAAGCGGCTTGACTGCGCTTGAAGAAAGTACGCTGGACGAAGTTCTCGTCGATATACGCTCGCTCTGCGGACCGGCGTC
>MU273735.1:0-39419 GCA_022160365.1 Vararia minispora EC-137
TGGCTTCATCCCTTCCTTTCCCTTCAATGTAACCTTCAATATCTGTCTGAACCATGCATGGCAGTTCCAAGGGGCAATTTGGACAATCCCTGACAGCAGTCCAATTGACTATCTCACCTCCCCCTGTAGCAGCCGTCCCTGACCGTGCTAAGAAACAGTGATCGAACATGTGCACTGACAACTCTCGCCGGGCCTCAGGATGCACCATCTTACACGTCCTGTATCTACATATATCCTCCGATTCCAATGCGCCGTCCTGCACGTCCTGTATCCCCGTGTATCCTCCGAGTCCATTATCAACTAGATGCCATTTCCAATTGTCTTTCTTGCCTGTCATTTGAACGCTCCTGTGAACTGCGCGGGGTGCTGACTCAGACAGCCAGTCATCTGCACCTGACTACATTCTCTCATAGCAGCAGTCCCGACTCCGACCCCACCAAACAACGGGCCGGGTGATCAAACATGTGCCAGTCTCGCCGTGGCAGGTCTAAGGGTGGGTAGAGCAGATGGATGCATGTAGATTTCGTGCGATATATATATGTGTACTATATATCTGGTAACATCTACACTGTGGGTACCTCTGGCCTCGTGGATGCGAGCGAAGGAGCAGGTGATGACATTGAGTCCGCCAAGGAAAAGGGGCACGAGCGCGGGATGCCTAGGCTTGTGCAACCGTGATGATCACGGATCCGGCAGCTCTTGGCTCAAGTGCGGGCTGAACCATGCACATGGGAAGCTGGACGAGATTAGAATTTGAGTGCATCTTCAAGCTGTACTGGGACGGGCGTGAGTGAAAGGCAGGCGGAGGGCCGCAGGCCATCGAATGTGAGTGCGAGGAGCACGAGGAGCCAGTGGGCGAGGGTGGTATTACGTGTGAGGTCAACACATGGCGAGGAAGGCAGGACTGTCAGCTTGGCTGCTGAAGGCACAGCAGTCACAATGGAAGTAGGCGTATACTCGCGACTGCGTGAGCTCTCAGTTGGAGTCGTGGAGGTCGGACTCACCTCTATCCTAGCCATTGCATCCCTGTCAACCTTTGCGCTCGTCCCTTTACCGCTGGTGTTCTCCCCCTCTGTGTACGAATGGCGTCGGAGGCTCCTTGTGTGCGTAGTTGATGGGCTTGCTATTGGACACAAGTGAGAGGTGTCGACGAAGGATCAAGGGGCACTCTAGGCGAGAGAGGGTTTGTCGTGCATGTGGGTCGACTAGCAACGTGACCAGATTTCAGTGTACAGGTTGCTATTGAGATGGAAGCAACGAATGGGGCGGAAAGAATGGGGAGGATTGAAGCGCCCGAGTGGACGCCAGGATGCACACCCATCTGTTGAGTATCCAACTTGGCATCCACTTGGGCGCTTCAATCCTCGCACGCTACTGCTCAGCACACGGTCATGCATAGCACCACGTCAATGCACCTTGCTCACCAGCGCTTGGGTCTTCACACGCTATGTCTTGCCTGCGAACTCCTTCCATTTCCCCCCTCTCTCCTTGCACGGGGACCGGACTTCCAAGGTGAGTTGTTTCTTGCTCTTCCTACTACTGTACGCATTGCCCAAACGTTGTGCTCGCTCGACGCTATGGGTTTGTCCTCAGGCTTGAGGGTCCAATAGGTCGAGATCCCAACCGGCCGATTTGAAGTAAGAGAGCTCGCCAGCTCACTGAACCGATGCCGTGTTGTGGACCGAAGCCTTGCGGGCCCTTGTGCAGCCAGTTGTTGGCTGGCTGCAGACGAGCGACACCTCTAGCATCGGCGACAGTCATCTGCCCTCCCGCATTTCCTCATTTAAATTCTAAGTTTTACTTGACGAGCTTTCTAACTCCCTGCCCTTCTATGTGCAGCTCGCATGTGCTACCCTTCCCCTCCTGTCTGTCTTTCCTCTCCATCTCCCCATGTGCGTCCCCCGTCCCCGCACTCTCGCTCGTACACTCACATACACTTCCGATAGCCTTTCCCGTCGATGCGCTTGCGTGCCACCACGCCAACGCGCTCGCATGTACTACCCTTCCCCTCCTCTCTGCCTTTCCTCTCCATCTCCCCAGGTGCGCCAACACACTTGTATCCCACAACAATAGCACAATGGCGCCTCCAGCATGTGCAGGCTCCGAGTTGCCCACAACGGTATATGCCGGGGTGTGCAGGTACGCACAGGTGGGCGTAGTGCACATCCAGGTGGGCTGACACATGTGCTCCCAGACTATCGTGTGTCTGGCCGCACGACATGATCCCTCGCACTTGCGGTCAGACTCTGGCAGCTTGCGGGAGAGTTTATCACAATGGCACCCCATACTTCGTGCCGATCGCATGCAGCTGCTCTACATTAAAATGCGATTTCGCAGGCGTGGTAATCAATGTACTTATTTACATAGTACTCCTTGAAACTAATGTTCACTGATAGTCGAATGCTCTTGGAAGAGTACCATAACCGTACACTGGCATGAGATGGGCCGCACGAAGCACCGAATCCAGGTGCTC
The DNA here is from genome assembly GCA_022160365.1 of Vararia minispora EC-137. Taxonomy (NCBI): domain Eukaryota; kingdom Fungi; phylum Basidiomycota; class Agaricomycetes; order Russulales; family Lachnocladiaceae; genus Vararia; species Vararia minispora. The sequence continues at coordinate 2,474 of MU273735.1, forward strand.
AACGCTGTGCAGACGTTCCGAGTTTCGCCCGTGTGTTACAACTTTGGGCTGCACCTTCCACAACCCGGTGACTGAGTCTGGGGTATGGTCGATCTGCTTGAAGCGATCAATGAGGATGCAGGGGTAGATGATTTCCTCGAATTTGAAGGAAAACAGCAGTCGTGCTCATCCAATCAGCATCCCCTTCATACCAGGTAGTTCCTCGTCCTCGACAAGGAAGACACAGTCGCGTCGTGCTGGGCCGCTGTGCCAGCTCGGAGTCGACCTAATGATTTCACAACGCATTCCTTGCAGGTCAGATTGGTCACTAGGCGCATAGAATGTCGCAGTAGCTGAATGATAGACATGAACTCGGCCATGTATCTTGGGAAGATCTTCTTCGTTTGGCTCCTCCTCTGCACCTGGATAAAGCTGGTGATACAGGAACTTCTGAGCAAGGCATGGGAAATCTGGCAGCCCAATGCTTTCTGCGAGTTCAGATAAGCCTCGAGGATACGAGGCAGTGGGCTCTAAAGAAGCCCATTAGCATGCGTGTTATCAGGACGCTAGTGCTGAGAAAGTGAGCGACGGACCTGGACAATTAGGTAGAGTCATGGTGCCCGTCACCCACTCATCGTCTACAGGGCTAGTGTCTTTGTTGTCATCTTCATCATCAGGGATCGGATCGGGAATACATGTGGGTGCAGGGGCGTGAAGTGGCAGCAGCATGTTGCGCTCCGCAAAATCGGCATGGGCAGCATGGAGTTTTTCGAGGCGCTGATTAGTGAGAAGCATTTGGCCAAGGGTGTTGTAGCGATTTGAACGGCTCCACGGTTTCTTGAAAGCAGTGATGTGGCGCGATTCTGTTATAGAGGAACAGAGGCCATTTGGCGCACTGAACTCTTGAATGAGAATGGGGTAGTGGCAGAGCGAGTGTTGTCTCGGGAGAGAGACCGATTCCCGGACATTGGCAGTAATAAAAACCTCACGCAGTTGCTGGAAGGCAGCAAGCTTCTCCTCGATGCGTGCGATATCAGATTCACCACCTTCTGACAACCGCACAGTATAGCAGAAATCCATGAACGGAGCAAGGCACTGAACAACTTGCGGCTCCACGAATTCTGCAATTGCCGGCAGATACACCTGTTTGCAGGAGCCATAAGACAAGGAGAGATCAGAAATTCCGATGCTCAAGGCGGGCGGTAGAAAGCCAGACCTTCATGAGTACCTTGGAGTCATCTCCAGTCCACTGTTTAAACCGGAGACCCTGAGGAAAGCGTCGCAAACCGGGAAATGTTGGAGCTGCAGCGACTCTGCCAGTCACCGATGAATCAGTCTGCCCTTTCCTGAGCGCAACTGAAGAGAGTTTACCTCCGGTCAATCTCATCCATTATCTTCTTCGCGCGCTCTTTTCCTTGCTTCTCTACGAGATATGCCTCAACCCATTCGACAAGATGATCCTTGAAGGTTCCCTTTATCAGCTGATGCAGAATGTCTGGCGAGATTAGTTCGTGTATGTCTGCACACGGGAAATCTTGGGTGAACAGCTTAAGCTGGCAGTGAGAAGACGGAGCTGGAGCTGTGATGAAGGTGGGGGCGCACCACGACATCATCATCGATACCAAATTCATTCCATAGGACGTCTGATGACAGGCCTCAAAGCAGGAGAATACGCACCAGGGACATCAGTTTTGTACGATCCCAGTAAGGTAGACTTGTTCTGGATAGTCAGCTGTGTATGCGCCAAGATCGTATATAACACGGCGGTAATAGCTGTCTGGACAATGTTTCACAGTCGGAGTCGTCATCGAGGGCTTGAGTGAATCGAAGATCGTTGCAATACCCTGATGGAAGAGCTTCTTCTTGAAGGCGCGAAATTCAGGGTCGTTGTCATCCTGGCGATCAGCTGGCAAGAGAGAACCTGTGGCACCAATGTAAGGACCCTGTAACAGTGCATTGAAGGAAAGCAACACGAACGCTTGGGGATGGCGAGAAATCCTATCGGGATGACGGTGTTGCGATGAGCGCGACGCACTGCACTGTGAATGTTGCCGATAGAGAGATACAGAGGATGGTACTCAACGTGCCCTGTTGCCACCGAGACAGTAGTCTTGTCACTTCCCAGAATTGCCGGGACGTAAAGTGATCCCTCCATGCTGGGATCATCGGCAAAAATCTTGTCCTGCAAGCATTATCAGCCTAATATTCCGCCTATTATGAGCTAGATATGCAATAACGCACACAGTGCCTCCATGCGAAATTACCAGAGAAGTAATTTGTCCAGCGACGCTTGCCAGAGTCGTCAAAATAGCGATGGGGGCAGTGTCGAACTGATCCGCGAAGTCAGGGTTGTCGAGAAACGTCTTAGTGATGGCTTCGTCCGGGTTTCGAAAGACAATCTGGTAAGAGCGTCACTGCCACTCAGGTGCGGACTCTGGAAGACTTGATGTGTCGCCTAGTGAGACATCCATCGCGTGCCAAGGGACATCGCCGTGCTTGATCGCATCAATAGTCGTGTACAGGTGGTCAGCATTGCTGAAAGGTCCAAAGTCGTCGTGCTTCAGCATTTCAAATGCCCAAAGCTCCATGAGATACGATATGCCATCTCCAGACATCTCCGCTTTCTGAAAGAGAAAGTCCGCCAAGAGGAACTTGGTCGCATCCTTAAATGGTGAGTAATCACCATAGGGAACTTCATTGTGCGGGGTCAGGGGGGTGCCAGACGGTAAGGGATTTCCATTCACATCGCATTTACGACCTGAGATCTTTAAGCATACAAGTGGGAGTGCGAGGGAGAAGCTTCCATACCGTTAAGGTGCGGATGAAAAAGATACGAACCCTTGCCTGAACCAACTGCTGGACGAGAACCGTGGCCGTCTAACTCTAATCCGTTGATCTCTTCGCCCAATTGGTCGATCCTGTCGTCCTCTGGCGGAGGATTGTTGCCTTGAAGTTGAGCAAGATGGTCAGGGACTGGGATAGCATCATCGAGTGCTGGGACTCTGCGATCGACAACGTTGGCGGTCGAATGCATCGCTCGGATGTGAGTTGTTCGATCGCGTTGTCGCTTGAACGTTCAACCGCATTCGGGACAGCGCAGGCGATTCAGAATTGTTGCTCACTCTCTGGGCAACCTCGCTATGGACAGCGGCCAGCTCTTGGACAATCTTCTCTTGGGCTTGGGTCTTTTGGTTTTGCTCCTTGACCTGCTTGCGCTGCTCCAGTTCTTGGTCTGCAATTATCTGGGCTGTGGTACGACGACTCTGTTTGGTGTCAAACCACTCACCCGGATGTGCGTTGACCTTGGCAGCCGCTCGAACAGGACGGCGCGATGGTGTAGAGGTGGGGGCAGTGCAGCTAGTCTGCTCCATGTCGCAGAGTCTTTACAAAAGGAGATACGGAAAGGTAGGAAGAAATGGTCGGGGGCGAGCGTCCGTGGTTGCGGCTTGAAGTTTTTGGAGCCGTCGGCCATTTGCGGGAACGCCGATCCGCTGCTATCAAGCAGGCGTCTTGTCCGAGTCTCGGGAGCTCGCAAGTCCACTCCACCACTCCTTTCCTCGATTAACTGCTACCATCATTTAGTACAACTACATATACTGTCGCTCCTCGCTCGTCCGCCACCGTACACTATGCAATCTAACACCGCTATGGTGAGCAACTCCTGGACATTAGGAATACACAAAGACGCTCACCTGTTATAGCTGAAGCTGTCAAGGGTCCAATCAAGTCGAAGCCAAAGACCAAGGGAGCCGCTCGCAGTACCTCAGGAGGGAGAGTACCATCGGTGGCGACTGCCACGTCAACGCTGACGGCGGATACTAATATGGCATCAGCAGTCCAGAAGCCAAAACGCACTGGAAACTTCCTCAAGCCAGCTTCTATGGACCCTACTCTGCCTTTGATGGGATCGACGCAGAGCCCAGCAACAGGCCTGAAGCACGCAGCAACCGTCCCGACGCTGCCTTCGATGGTCTCACAGACCATGCCGCAGGGCCCGATGCTTCCGAGTCCAGTGTCGATAGCTCAGACACCGGCCCGGGTTTCACCTGTCCCACCCGCGCTGACGACGGCCAGTGAGCTTGTCCTAGGTTCGAGTTCTAGCCGTGTCTGTGCGTCGAAGGGACCTGCGGTCAGAGCGACTGACATGCGAGGCCGGGGCGAGCTATCGTCTGCGGGAAACCCGCAAGCCACACCGACGGCCGCAAAGCAAAAGCAGGACAAGTCAGCAACTCCGGCGTCTGGACGCACTGTTAAGTCGAAGATGCGAGGATCAGCGCTGCGTCTGACGTCACAAACGCCGACGACTCTGCCAGCGGCATCATCGGCGCCTCAAGCTTTGGCATCGACTACGACGATGCGAAGGCGTGTTACAGCACGTCAAAAAACCGAGGTACGTACTTATTTCATCGGCTCTGTTGACGCTCACTGCACTGCAACTACTGGCAAGCAGCTGGCGCAAGTGCGAGGCGGAGATACTCCTACTAGTACGGAGCTTGTGCTGGTGGCTCTACCGGATCGTGGTGGCTCTGACAAGGTATGTGGCCAGAACCATAATCTCACCTTCTGGGACGGGGGGAGATGATCAAGAGGCCCAGACTTTGCATGCATTGAGTGGATCCGATTACGCGCCCTCAGTGGCAGATGAAGACGAAGAGCGTGAGACAGTGAGGGGCAGCCAGACACGGGCTCGGAAGCGGAAGAGTGCCGAGGAGGGTGAGTTCGGGCCCACTCCACAGAAGAAGATCAAGGTGCGTCTCCTATGCATTCATGTGGTCCTTGCTGACCAACCTCACATACTTGACTCAACATAACGCATTCAGAGTCGTCCAACGCGCGATGCAATTGCCACCATCGAGCGGTCGGGTGCCATCCAGGCTGGCGTGAACTTGCCAGTGACGCAAGCTGTTCCGAATATAGCTACAATAACCATCGGATCAGAGTTTAATTGGGAAAGTCGGTCGTCGCGTCGTCGAGGCTCACATCAATGACTACATCAAGAACGAGCTGGGGAGCATCAGCAAGGACGAGATCCATGAGCGGGTGTCAGCCTACGCACACAGGATGGTTCCTCGCAAGCAGCCATTCCTTTTTTTGTATGCGGATTGGCAGGTACGTGTCTCAGGAAGAGCGCTGCCGAATGTCACATACCCCTGATACCCGTTGCAGAAACAAAAAGGCATGTTTCAAAATGATCTCATCATTCAAGTATTCGCGGTACACATTCGGCGCACGGCCAAAGCAACTGTGGCTTACAAATAGGTCAAGCGCGCATTCAAAGAGTTCCAGGGTTCTCGACAGCCCGAAGGCTCATGGCAGTCTCGAACCTTCCCGTCATTCCTAGCTGATACTTGGGGACCTATCACAATGGCATATGCGACCACGATCCGTCAGTTTGGCGAGGTAAAGTGGCAGAGCATTATGAGTGATGTCCACAGGTTCCTCGTCGAGTCCAAGGCCGCCGGGTTCCACTTCGATGATGATGATGGCCCAGAAGGTAGCCTTGTCGCCTATGAGGAAAGAGCTAACATGCCACTGTCCGACCACGAGGGAGGCAGTGGGGATGAACACATTAGTGAGGAGGGCATGAACCAGGAGGACGAAGGCGAGGGCGACTTGGAGTACGAGGGCGAGGGGTACGAGGAGATCGACGGTGAGGTCGAGGGAGAGGGCGAGGAGTACGAGGGCGAGGAGCATGAGGAGATCGAGGGTGAAGCCGAGGGTGAGGGTGAGGAGGACGAAGCCGAGGGTGAGGGTGAGGAGTATGAGGGCGAGGGCGAGAAAGACGAAGGAGGAGAGTGCAGCTACTAACCTGAAGGTACGCATGCCTGTGAATGTGGGCCTCAAGCTACCTGTGATCTAACACACGAACGCCAGCGCCGCACATCGTCTTTAGACACAGGTGAACAAGCGGAGCGCAGCGCGCATCGCCGGTTTTTCTGCTAAATGGTAGCAATGCATCAGGATGTATTGCTGATTCAAATATATGTACAAGAATTTGAACCCCTATTTTCTAAATGCGTGCGTCGAGATGCCTTGCCTGGTACACCTGGCACTCTGGCTTCAAAATAGCCGGAACGTACAAAGCCTGGCAACGAACGGCTGTGTGGAAGCCAGGCGCGTATGCTGGCAGCCAGACATGTAGCCTGGCAGACAGAAAGCGTTCTGGCGGGGCACAAGGCCGCATATCTCCAGGCAGACTTCTGGCGACCTGGATTGCCTGGCTCACAGCGCACCAGGCACTACCAGGTCGGGCCAGGTCATGTGCAGATTTGCTGATGTAGCGCCGCTCGCCCTACTCTAGCGCAAGATGGCAGAGCATGCCACCCGCACAGGGCATCTTTGTTCCGGCTTCTTTTGCGCTCCATGAGCTTCCTGTAAAGAAGAGTATGCATAGTACAAAGTTTGGACTTTCATGTACTACTAGTAGAATCTGTTTTGTTGATGCACGCCAAATATATTCCTATGAGCTTTCAGGAACCCTTAGCCCTTAGGGCATTCTTCGGAGATGTTTACCTACATTTACTGGCCAACCCGATGCGGTACATTTAGTGCTTCGTTAGGAATTTCTTACGAAGGGGGTGTTTTCCTGATGCTGCCCACCAGCCCATCCATGCCTGTGGTATGATGTTTGGACCCCCATGTACTAACATCTGCCTGTTTAGCTCACACTGGATGTATTGTTATATGCCTGTACATGCGACTGCTTGATGCGCTACGAGCCATCGTGAAGGTTTATATCGAGCATCATGATAGTCGACCCGCTCCAACCAAACTCTGTCCAAGCCGACACAAATACTCTACGATCCAACTCCTTTCCAGGCGAAACCCAAGCCCAGTCCAGCCCTTCCCAATGCACACAGCGCTGCCCCTGACGAGTGTCAACCACTGCGTCCCCCACGGATACTTTGATGAATCGATAAGTGTGCTATACTCTAAGAGAATAGGAGCGTTAGTGATTAAGGAGGGCAGCATATAGGTAGGATGCTGCTCACATCGAAGATAGTATATGGTAGTTTGAGGGACAACCGACCGTCCCTGTGGGGGCTTCTGTAGAGATCCATGTTAGATATATTATAATTATCAAAGCTAAACCGCACAAATATTGTGGCTGCTGTTTGCAGCCTCCATTGATGCGATACTAGGGGTTGCGGTACCCCCTGCACTCAGGCGCTTGACTGGTACGCCGCCTCCATGTAGCAGATTTTCGGCCCCGAAAGCCTCACCAGATCCTCTACAAGGATATCCTGGTCAATGCCACCTCCCCTCCAGTCACGAAGCCTCTTCCACAAGGGAAGGCTAGCACCCTCCGTCTGGGTGGCCCAGAACTCATAGAGGACAGAGAGCTGGAAGTAATATATAAACTCCCATAGTGGATGAGATCCTCTTCTGGACCTGATTTGGGATCTAGTATAAATACCTGCTGCTGAAGGCACAGGTCTTCCAGTTCGATATGCTGTGCCCCTTCGATACAGCCATGAGAAAGAAGGGCGACTGCCCATTCTGCACGGCTCAGCAGATTCGCTGCTGTAAGACGGTGCATCTATCATAAATGCAGCTGTGAGCTACAGGTGAAGATATATTGGGAGGTATGCTTACCGATTCTGCGAAGAAGAGCTGCTTTGGCATCAAACCTTTCAAGGCCAGCTTCAATCAACACATACATCTGCGATCTCGACGGAAAGAACCGCTGTGATCTCCAGACGCCCGCAAGGACCTCCATGGCAAGCGCGTTAAGTTTGAGGGCACGCCATTTGGGGAGCTAACCTTGATCACAGTTAGCAACTTGATTTGTCCAAAGGGTAAATGACGTACTGTCCTCGTGGGGGAGCAGAGGATATATCGTCTTATCCTCAGGATAATTCTGGAATAATAGTTGAGCTAGAGAGATGGATAGTAGGGCGCAAACGCACCATTGATGGAGCCGAACGCCACAGATGAACTGCATGGCGGTTTTGAACACTCTCGGAGGGTGAAAGTATAAACCTCCATGGGCCACTAACGGCCCTAAGTGCGGGCATACATCTGGGATCTCGATGGAAAGAACCGCCCTGATCTCCAAACGCCCGCAAGGACCTCGACTTGCTCATACAATCTGGGCACAAGGTGGATAAGCAGGCTCTTAACCAATGAGGTAGGGCCTGATAACTTTAAGCTGGATTGTCAATTTGAGGTCCAGGAAAGAAGTAGTTCTTGAAAGCAATGTAAAGACCAGCAAAGATGGAGAGAACAATGGCACTGAGAGTGCTAGCCCAGATAAAGTCAGAGTTGAGCAAAGCGGAGCTCATGACCTGTTAGAAGATCATCCTAGAGGAAGGCAAACTCAAGATCACACAAGGAGCTGGAGATCAAGAGTGTGTGAAGTCTATTGCACACTCTCAAAAGTATATATAGTAACTTAGCGATATGCGGTGTCGTGGTCATGTGCACTACCATCTGGCAGGTCTGCGTCGCACGATCTGGGATAAATTGATCACAGGGGTGACCATTGAGTCTGCGGATGTGCCAGACCCGCTATGTGAGCTTTGTCGGGCAGGCAGAATGCATGCAAAGTCGTTTCCAACAACTGGGACGGTCACAGACATGCTTCTAGCTCTTGTCCATGCCGATCTGGCCAATATGCCAGTGCATAGCTGGGACACCTACTTCTCGCAACATGGCATTGTCACCTTTGCCTCAGCTGAGTCTGGGTGGCCTCTGTCGTTTTCGGGTGAGGAGGCGCTGCCTTTGTGCATGTCTGGAACCGCCTGCATTCGGCTTCGACGCGAGGCAGGAGCCGGATCTCTCGCATCCGGGAATAGGGCGGTAATTCTGGTGAATGTGGCAATGAAGACTGACATGTGGATACAAATAGACTTCCCCAGTTCGGATGTGGTAGCTATCCAGATCAGACGATCCTTTGGGAAAGTAACAATTTTCAACATTTACAATGATTGTGACCACTCTCGCACAATTGCTAGATTGGCGGGATTCATGTTCCTTAATAGATGCAGCCTATCGGATGGTGAGTGGTCACATATCATGTGGTGCAGAGATTTCAATAGGCATCACCCACTGTGGGACGACCCGGCTGCGGGGCACCTATCCACGCCCCGAGCAATCAAGGACGCCGAACTGTTGATACAGGCGCTGGGCGATGATGACCTCATCATGGCTCTGAAACCCAGTTCTCCCACTTTGCAGCATAGCATCACAAAATGCTGGTCATGCCTGGACAGTGTATGGATCTCAAGTGGGCTGATAGAGTTGGTCACCCTCTGCAGCACCCTCCCGGACTAGAGGGGCCCAGCTACGGATCACCTTCCCATTATCACACTGATTGACATACCGTTCGAGCGCAAGAAACACCAGACTCGCCTGAAAATCCGGGAAGTTGCATGGAAATATTTCAATATTTCAGATTGGAGCTCAAGATCCTGCTCAAGGTGCTACTGCTAGCCTAGGAGATTCGATCTCAGAGAGACCTCGACACCGCTGCAGACCAGTCAATTCCGGTCTTGCAGGGACATATGGACAGCAGGACAATACGCCACGTCAGAAGGCTCAGACGGTGGCCCAACAAGAATCCCCATACTCAAGGTCATCTCGGACTTGGGTACCCCTGAAGACTTAGTCTCAAACGACAGGAAGTACAAGGACACGAGCGTACACCCCCCCGTAGACGAAGCCAGGCAACCTCCCCAACTGGTGGACGACCTGCCGCCCATTACACGCTCGAACATTATTCGACACCTCAAACGGCTCCACCCGTACAAAGCACCGGAACCGGACGGCATATACAATGTGGTCCCATAGAAGACTGCCAACTTGATCACGGACCGCCTTCTAGTGATCTTCAGGGCGATTTTTGAGAAGGGACTAATGCTATCATAAGTGGCGCGAATTTTCGACTATCGTACTGAGAAAGCCCGGACGTACTGACTACATCAAGCCGAAGTCCTTCCGGCCAATTGCTCTATACAACATGCTACCCAAGGTGCTGATGTCCATACTGACTGAGAGGCTAACCTTTCTCATGGAACAGCACCAACTCCTGCCGAACACGCATTTCAGTGGGCAACCGGGACACACAACCACAGATTATTTGCACTATAGTTCCTCATTCATCACAGGCACTTGGCGCGAGGGCAAGTCATGTCAGCTGCCTTTGCTGACATCATGGGAGCTTTTCCAAATGCAGCATGTGTTCTGATTCAGGATCTTCGACGAGCATGGGTGCTGGGAGCTTACGCAGAGTTTGTAGATAGGCACCTCGCCAACCGACGTACAACGCTCGCTTTTAACGATTTCGTCTCCGAGCCCTTCCCGGTTAACAATGGGATCGGGCAAGGGGACCCACTATCCATGCTCCTATACCCGTTCTATGATGCTGACTTGCTTAGGATCCCATGCAGCGCACATGAAGCCACAGCGGCGATGGTAGACGACATCACCTTTCTTGCGAAGGGTGAAGCTTTCGAAGAAGCAAATCGCGTCCTCATCGACATGTTTGAACAGAGTGGTGGAGCGGTTGACTGGTCCCGGTCCCACAACTCACTCTGGGAATACAACAAGTTCAGGATTGTGGGTTTTTCAAAGGCAGCGAATCGTGGATCCAGAGCGCCCCGGACCCACTTGTCCCATTGACCAGCCGTCACTGACTATTGCAGCCACCTTGATGAAGCCGATAAGGGCACATAAATCCCTAGGCATACTTATGGTCCAGGAACTCCGATGGACGGATCAGGCTGACCATGTCCTGTGTAAGGCAACGGCATATGTTTTACAGACTGCGCGCCTCTCGAAAGCCACAAAGGGCCTCTCCGCACGAGCCAGCCGCAAGATATATCGTGGCCCTGGCATACCGAGGATACTACGATGTATTGTGCACTCCTATTTACCAGACCGCCCCCTGTCGGAACCCGGAGAGCGACACAAACATTTGGCAGAAGCGATCAGGATCTGTTCGCACCATTACGTGGTTAGCCAGGGTGCAAAGAATTGCGGCGATCAGCATTACTGGAGGCCTCTGCTCGTCACCAAACAATGCGCTGGACATACACGCAAACCTCACACCGATGCACCTGCTTATCTCCTCACACTGCCCCCAGGCTCTGGTCCGCCTACTGACACTTCTAGGCTCTCATCCCCTGGCCAACATCGTCAAGCGCGCTCGGAAATCCGCGTCCACCTCGGCGTCACATCGCTCGCCTATACATGGTCTCTTTTTGGTGTTCCCACACTTACGGAAACTACGGGTCGAAACGATCACGCCATACTTATACTCCCCATCTTATCACCCCCCCTTTAGCACACATATCCCCCCTGACCACAAGGCCCGCGATCGCTGATGACGAGAACCTCACATCCGTAATCCGAGCATACAGCGATGGATCACTATACAAGGGAGGGGTAGTCGCAGCAGCGATATTGATGCGCACAGACGAACCAAGACAGTATATGAAGACACCCTTCTTTCACCTAGATAGCGCACGCTACCACACTGTCTATGAAGCAGAGGCAGTAGGAGTCCTCCTCGCCAGCAGGTTGATCCGCCTCAAGCAGCGTCGGATATCCCAGGAAACGTCCATCAGCCTGGATAACCAGGCCGTCCTGCCCTCAGTATAGCAGATGCAGAGAGCACAACCAGGTCAATATATACTAAACTGGTGTAAGTCCGAAGCCCAGCACATGGTCGACACAAGAGGCGTGGTCTTCAGCTTATCCACTAGGTCGCAGGTCACGAAGGCACAACCTGGAATGACATCACCGACGCTCGTGCAGAGCAGGCTGCGCAAGGCTATGCCAGCCACTGGGCACTCCTACCCAGTGTCCTCCGCACAATGGCCCCAGAGGATAAGCTACTGGCCAGCAAATCGGCCATGCTGCAACACCAGGATGAACGCTTACGCAGGCAATGGCTGGATGAATGGCGATCATCGCCTCGGTACCTGAGGTTACACGCGCTCGTACCCTCTTTGCCGTACAAGGGTTTTCTAGACTTGACAACCACAAAATCGAAAGCGGCGAGCACGGCCCTATTTCGCTTTTGTGTACGCCACGTTCCACTGAATCAGCACTTATACAGACTCAGCAGTACTAACACCCCCCTGTGTCCTGGTTGCCTCGATGCCGAAGGGACAGTACAACACTTTGTATGCGTGTGTCCTGACTATGATGAAGCCCGCCACACACTCCACCGGGCGATAGGTCGTGCCTTCTACTCAATAACATACCTCTTATCGGACAAGAAGGGATCCAGCATTTCCTTAAGTATCTGCTCGCCACTGGGCGCATCCAAATAGACCCGCGAGCACAGCCCAGACAGTAACGCCGCGACATGACGCCGACACTACGCACTTGGTCGAGCAGCCGGATGGGCCCTCGCCATGACCATGGTGCAGGGAACATGGAAGGGCGAGTGTGCGAGGTGGCAAGCTTTTCTCCACAGGGGTTTTTAACGCACTGCTTGTGACCATGGTTCGAGAGCCCTGGGATATGGTTCAGGTGAGAAGGAGGAAGAGGTTGAGATAACAGCATATACCCTTCTCAAGCCATGCGCACAAGACAGCGAATGGCAGACGTGCACATGAGAGGTTATCCGAAGCAGCAGCAGCAAGATACACAGCGCACCTCCCCTGAGTGCCCCGACCTCTCCACCACACAAGACCACTTCAGTGGCCGAGCGCTCCTACAGCCTGCAACCTTCTCTTGCACCAGCGATCACTAGAGGACATTTTGTATTTCGTATAATGTCCAACATAGGGCCCCACTTCTTCTGGACAGTAAGTAATATACAAACAAACAAACAAACAAGGCGTTGAAGAGTACAGTAGAAAAATAGGCATACAACAAACTTCAACACTCCCTCCACTTGAGACACCTCTCCAGCCGCTAGTGCCTCACTTCAACCCAAGCATGTCCTGTGCAACGCACTAAGTGCTGGCGAGGAAGTGCCTTGTGAAGATATCGGCTGGCATATCACGTGTGCCAACGAATGGCTGGCACTAAACGCTGAGCCTTCACCTGATCTCGCAGCCAGTAGAACCGCACATCAAGATGCTTCGTCCGCCCATGGTGATTAGGATCTTTTGTCACACTGATCGCACTCTAGTTATCCATGTGCACCACAGATGGACCAGGCAATGCATACCCTAAGTCCAATAGCAGCTGGCGCATCCACACTACCTCCTTGCCCGCTTCGCCACATACTCTGCTTCAGTGGTAGACTGAGAGCAGTGAGCGGCTGAAGATGCAGGCTCCGGCTCACAGTGCCGCCTGCAATGTGCACCACATAACCTCCTGTTGACCTGCTTGTCCGGGTTCCCTGCATGATCTGCATCTGTGTATGTGCTGAAGATGTGCTGAGAATTGTACTGGTCGCTCTGGTATACCAGTCTAAGGTCTTTGGTGCCTTGCAGGTATCTGAACAGATGCTGGAACACCTTCCAGTGCTTGAGACCTGGATTTGCTATGAAGTGACATAGGCAGGAGATAGTGAAGGAGATGTCAGGCTGAGTGGTGGTGGCAAGGTAAAGGAGGGCGCCCACAGCGTTGCCATAAGGCACACTGCGTGTTACGGGATGACACCCTACACATGGTTTATCTGTTCATTTCCTGTATTGCTTACTCATACTTATGGCCATTGACTTGGTTCAAGGATTGTACTATGTCTACTATTTGTGCTTGTTTGGTTAGTTTACTTATAGGCTTGCAGACTCATTCCCACAGTCTTTAGCTTGTCCTCTTGTATTCCCCCCACTGTACCTGTTCCTTCTGGCTTCATCCCTTCCTTCCTCTTCAATGTAACCTTCTATATTCACCTGAACCATGGATGGCAGTTCCAAGGGGCAATCTGGACAATCCCTGACACTGCGTATGTGCTCACACTCTGCATCGTCCTGAGGCGAATCGGACACAGATAAGCGAAGGCCAAGAAGCATGGGAGTGGTGACTGAGTTGCAAGAAGCCATATTGAAGCGTTCAAGCATCTCGACGATATACTGGCGCTGCGAGAGCTCGATGCGTCGATGGGCGCGATTGTGAGTGATCTGGATGCCAAGGAGGAAGGATGTCTCGCCTAGATCACACAGCTTGAAATGCTGGCCAAGATGCTGAACGAGGTCATCAAGCAGGGAAGAAGAATTGGAAGCAAAGGTGACATCATGAATGAAAACGGGGAGGAGGACACGATTAGAATCGCGCTGAAGGATGTAGATGGATGAATCACAGTAGATCTCCCTGAAGCCGAGCTGGGTCAGGTACACTGGCTAGCTTAAGCTTTCAAGTGCATGATGCCTGCTTGAGTCCGTACAGCGCCTTGCGAAGGTGGCACACCACATTGGGCCCTCTGCACTCAAAGCATTCAGGCTGCGACATGTACACCTCCTCATCAAGTGCGCCATTGAGAAAGGCATTGGCGATATCAATTGAGTGCAAATGGAGGTCCTCCACAGCTGCAAGGGCAAGGATGTCCTGCCTGGAGGCAGCTCCACAAGTGTCCAGGCGCCATTGCGAGCATGCGGCAAGTAGCTCCCCAAGGGCAGCCTCGATCCATTGGTCTGAATCTGCACGCTGAGTCGCCTCCCTAAAGGAACGCGGCTCACCAGATGAGACAGCAAGAGCATCTTCGGTTGGATCGTCCTCCTAAGGCTTAGGTGACCAACTGGGTGCATGAGACACAGCTCTCTCTGGCATGTCATCCCATTGAGGTGCAATTTCATCCCAACTGGACTCACCCTCACTAGAAGGTGTCGCACTGGGAGAATGCTGATCACTGCTTGTGGTCGACTCGCTGTCCTCCTGCTCGTCAACCTCCTGTATGTGCGATTTAGAAGCTAGAGGAGTGCGCCAATCATGAGACAGATCAGCACACGAGCAGTGGCACACAGGAGCAGAGGGAGAATGTGTTATGACTCTAGTCTTACATCCCCTTTTACACCTATTTATTTTCCTTATTTATACTCATACAACCGACTATTTCCGCCTTGGTGATCATGCCGGCCTGATCCGCCATCATGCCGTCCTGATCCACCTTCAGCTATCATGACCTATAGCTCTGCTACCTCTTGCGTCATCGGCCTCTGCTTACTCTTATGCACTTATGCTCCGACCTCTATTGACCTCCACTTACTGTACTTACTTACTCGCTTGCTCAGCTCGTTAGTAATACGGTCTGCTTACTGTACACCTTCATGATTGGCTCGTCCCACGACCCTATGCATGTGTTTCTAGCGATTGGTCGCTCCCTATGCTCGCTCCCATTGCCTACCTATGCTAACCAGTTATTACCCATGCTCTCTTTGCGCTATTGGCTAGGATTACCAATCCCCTTACAAAGCGCCTTATGCTGCTTACTCACTATGTTGTTCATTCCATGGCTGGGTCATCTCGGCTCCCTAGCTACCTCTATGCTCACTTAGACGCCTCTCTGTATAGTATATATACTGGCTTCGCTTGTCTATCGAACACCAGTCTCTTTCTGGCTTTTCCTCCCAGTTAAAGACCGCTTCACTGCTTTCTTCTGATAGCATAGTGCCCATACCTTTAGTTGGTCGCTAGCATTAGAAAGAGACTCCCTTCCAAACCGCGCCAGCACTCCATCCGACAATTGTATCAGCCCTCGCTTTTCAAGCATGAGTTCATTTCTGTTGACACCTGGAAGATTCACTAGGGCCTTTCGGTGTTTGCTGCCGCCCTTTGGACTGCTACTTCCCTCGTACGTCGTGTATATTGTGCTCGAAGCATCATAGGACAGACCTTCATGTCAGACCGTCCTGCTTTGTACAAACTGCGCTTTCCTGCACCCCCACTTTCCAACAAAGCGTCACACAAGTGAGCCTTTCTGGGCCAGCATTTTTCTTAGCGAGCGTTACCAACACAATCTGAGTGCAGTGTCCTTCATCCTCCGATCCCAGACCGCCCCCATCTACAACTTCACTACCAGTGCGTCCACCCAAACCCATTGGCCTCGCACCTTCCATGAGTACCTTTGCACCACGCTCTACCGCATCCGTGATGAAGCACGTGCCAGTGGTCACCTTGTCAGCATTGAGGACACCCTCAATCGTATCTACTGGGATCCAAACATAGCGCTCTACGTACCACCACCTCTCCCGGCCATTAGTCTCAACACCAGCAACATCCCTGGTAACACTGGCCATGTCCTTATCCGTGTCATTTCTCCATCAGTGTCACTATCCCCCAAAGAAGTTCGCTCGTTGGTGTCTGCCTTGCAGAGTGCACCTCACACTGAAGGAACTTGCGAAGGTCCAATTGACGTCGATGCCGTCAACAAAGAATATCTCCCAGCTGAGCTCCGTCATCACCTTGAACTCATCCACTCTGAGAACATCTGGCGTAGCATCGCCCGAAACCCGACCCCCGGACCTTCTCGAACAGCACATCTCCATCAGCAACCCACACCTTACCACGGTTGCCCAGACATTATCCAACTGCTCCCAGTTCTGCCATGTGAGTGACCTGTTGAAGACCTCGGCTTCGCCAGTGACTTAGACAGTACAGGAGCTTCAGAGGCAGGTCTCCCCACACAACTCTCATCCGCACTCAGTGAGCCAGTGCCTATCTCGTCCGCGTCAGACAGCGCACACGAACAAGTCCCAGTTGAAACGTTCGGTGCCACAACCCCTGTCATCGCACATACCCCCTCGCCTGCCCTCTCGTACACCGACTCACCTGTTGCCTCCTCCTTGTCTGCTCCTGTTGTTATCGTCGGTCCCTCAGGGTCTGTTCAGTCAGGTTGCCTCCCTGCTTGGGCCATGTCATTCACAGAGCCAAGTCAGTCTCCCTTCATTTTGTCACCGCCCGCTGCCGCTCTCTCAGAGCCTGAGCTCTCACCTGAACCAGTGTCACCGCATATCAACCTCGTCGCTACCGGCGCCATCCGACGAGAAGGACGCATCATCCCATTCAACCCAGGTCTTGTCTCCAGTCTCATCGACCACTACCAAAAAATTGCTCAGTCCTACAGAAAATTCCCAGAAGAGCTACCCATATCCCACTTCTGAAACCCAGAATATACATATAACCCGACTACTGGTGCCCCACACTACCCATATCAGACAGTTACCGTCGCCCCGCCTATCCCAAACAACCTCCTCTGGAACACAGTCCAATACATTCTTCCAAGAGAGAATGGATACGCTTGGCTCACACTTGAATTCTGCATCACTGGACTTAATGTTGAACTGCACTGCTGCCTCCACCTTGATCCATAGACAGCACACCACTCCCTCTGTACGGTACACAACCGCATTCACATAGATCAGGATAACGACCCTGTCGACTTCATCGGGCTCTATATCTACTTCAGTATCATCAAAGAAGATCAAGTGCATTCAGCCGGGTACGTCTTTGCGCGCATCATCTCCTGCACCCTTACAAACACCGTCCACCCAACCACTCACCTCCCTTTACGAGAGCTCTACGTCGATACCCTCCTTTCCTGGTCGACCGTCCAGTGTTTTTCATCCCCTGCAGAAGACAATATGCATGTACCCTACTTGTGCAATCAAGTCTTTGCGTCTCCCATCGTCCTCAATTACCAGCATATCTTGACCACTGGCCGAGGTATCGACCATTACCCCAACAGAACCGAAGTCATTCTCCGTGGATGAGGTGATAACATCCTATGTCAAGAACACCTATCTCACCTATCAGGATCTGTGGCAGGCAGAACTTCCCCACCACCCTATGACCGACCTGAGGAAACTGTTGTCGAGCGCAGTCCTCTCTTCAACACATGCTAACGACGAAGAGACACTCAAGTCGCTGGTAGGACAAGTACTTCTGTGGGATTTCCATAGTAAAAATGACCAGTTCTCCGTATATCATTTGTGTATCATTTCCTACAAAAAACACGTACGCCAGTTCAACTACGCTATCAGGCCTTTTCTTTGTGATCTTTGATACAATATTATCCCTATCTCTGCCGCTGGAACTCTTTCCCTTCTTTATTGGATCTCTTCTGTCACTGTACAGAACCTTGCTTCGATATCTCGTTTCTAGTGTTTTCTGGCTGAAATAACGCCACTGCCTTGTCACCTCGCTATCAAATTTTCGTCTCGCTCGCCCTTATATCAAATAAAACAAGTTGCCTCCTCGTTGAAATCCTCACACCGGTCAATACATCTCAGAAACTCGTTTTCACAAACTTGACTGTCAAGAAAATCTTCGACACACTTCCTAACTCCGTTTCGAAAACACTCCACCACCTTCATTAACTACAATGGACCAAGACGCTGCTGGACAAGGTCCTGCATAAGGACCTGCTCAGGCACCCACCATGCACTTTACCCACGGGTAATTTGACGCACTCCTCAACAGCATTGGCACTGCTATCACTGGAGCCTTCAATGACCAAGCAGCAAATATCATCGTCGCTGTTCAACCAACAGGACCTAAGGGGCCCAAAGCCTGCAAACCTGATGACTTTGATGGCAAAGGAACTGCCCTCAAAAATCGTGCCTGGATTATCAACACTAAAGCGTACTGTAAATCCGAAATCAGACCTGGAGACCCGATTACAATTGTTCACATTCAGACTGTTCTTTCTTATTTCGGGAATGTCTACAAATAGGCTGAGCGTATCATCAGTGATCTCCACGAAACAACCACATATGACACTGACAACACGCTCCCTAGCCCTGCTCAACCTATTCAGGAATGGGCAGATTTTGTCAAAGCTTTTCACGAAGCTTAGGTTACGACCAATCCCAAGAACGAAGCACACAAGGAACTCAAAGCTCTACACCAGAAGGGCGAGTACATTAAAGCTGCCAAGTTCAATATGAAGTTTAGCAACCTCACGCGCCTCACCACCTATGAAGGTGAAGCTTTGGTCAAAATATATCAGTTGCAAGTCCACCAGGACTTGTTCCTTGGAATTGTCAGCCAAATCAACATCCCAAAAGACGACGACCTTAAAGGCTGGATGGAAGCCATACAGCGCCTTAACGATGCCAAATGACGAGCTTGAGAAAAGCTCTCAGTTGTCCACAACTCACAACCTGCCGGTCAAGCCAGTAGCTCCCGTCAGAATTCACCTTGTCAGACAACCCCGGTACGTACCTTCCAGCCCCGACAACAAATGCCTCGTCTCCCCATAACAAGCACGTCCGCCTTCCAGGGCACATACTATCGATGTGGCGGAATAGGTCACCGGAGCAATGAGTGCCCCTCTGCTTCTGACCCGTCGTCCCAGCTGGCTCAAGGATCGAACCTCCTGCAGAAGCCGTCGCCTCATATCAGCCCTTGCACACTTACCATGAAGTATGAACCCGAGCAGACACGCATCCGATTCTCAGATGGCCTGACCGTGCAGCAGCTGCGTCAGATCTCGAGCGAGACCAATGCTGAGTTGCACCACCTTCAGCAGTTGGGTCCTAGCTTACACTGCCAGCAATCACCCCTTATTTCAGATGAAAAAGGTGTGTCATAAGTCTAGATAATGTTCACCTTTTCCACCACTTTTTCCTCTGAAAAATTCATCTGAGAAAGTACAACTTTTTCAATAACCTTTGTCCTGAGAAAAAGTGTGATTTTTTCTCGGACTTTTCCCTTCTGTAATTGTGAACTTTTTCACCACATTTTTATTGCGAGAAAGTCAATCTTTTTCCTGAGTCTTCCCACCCACTTTTGAGAGCCTTTTTTCATATAATAATGTAAAACTTTTTCAATACCTTTAACCCACAATAAACCTTAGATTTTTCAAAAGATTTTTCACTGGCTACAAGCAGACTTTTTCAACTAAAAAAGTAGGGGTTATCTGTTTTGATAAAGCTGTTGAAATCTGAAAGGCTTTAGGGTTCCAGAAAGGACAACATATTTCAAAGGGGAAAAACAGCCCCATTTTATGAAAAAAGTCTCCTAAAAAAGTTCTCCTTTATCTGAAGGTACAATACAAGAAGTATCAGGAGGCAGACAGTCACAGACACACCTCAGTGTGTTGAGCAACAAATGACCGAGCTATGGCTATCTGAGGGTACGGGGAGGTGATAGAGCCGGAAGTGAGTGTGCCTGCAGCAGCTCAGCTATAGGGCCTGTTACTGGTCCACGTCAATAACATTGGTTATCAACCTTGAGTCACTGGCTCATGGACGGTTTGAGCAGGACCCCAGCTTGTGCCCTCAGAGATCGGATCATAATGCATACAAAAATGGCCTTGAAAATGACCCTAGGTCGGATTATAATGTATACATAAAGGCCGAAATTGGAGGCCAGGTCGGATCAGTAATAAAGACATAAATGGGTCATGCGGAACGAGGTCAGATCAGGTGTGCAGACACTCTTGGTCTGCTGGGGCCACGCTCAGGCTTGGCAAGCTGGGTGCTGGTTGAACCTGGCAGTGTGAACACATTGGTAGGGTGTCCATGTCATTGACACGCCCTCCAATAACAACAGTGGCAATATTAGTATATGGGTAATGGCAGGAGCTTGGGCAGCAGAGTGAGTTATATATACTTAGGTTACTATTAAATGCTGAGTCAGTTAGTTCAGTTGGATTGATGTCTGTTTTTGTCACTCGGGCATGGGTTCAATCCCAGCCGGTGCAGCAATTATCGAAAATATCCCCCAGTATGCTTTTCTTTCTCCCTTCCACTAGAAATTGAGTAGCTATATCTCCACATAACAGGGGGGAGTCAGAATTATTTAAAGGGGTTGATTTCCTGATAAGGGGACCATGCATGTGTGATGACACATGTGGGATTCGAACCCAAGCAGCCATCGCAAAAAGGTCACACATAACCACTGAGCTAAGGCAACAACATATTACATTGGTCCCGGTGCTATATAACTACCTCTGCCACCTACCCTTGTCAGACTTGATCTGTTTGCAATATTGCCAGGCTATGCAATAGATTGATGTCCCATTGTTGTGCAGATACTTTCTATAATCAGATATGTTGGATCAGTGGTACATACATATTCTAAGTAAATGAAGGTTGGATCACATATGCATACACAATGCACCTTGACGAAGATCAGATCGCATGTGCATACACAATGCGTCCTGACGAAGGTCAGATCTGCAATGCATACATTTTCGTGAAATTTTGCCGAGGTCGGATCATTATGCATACACAATGGCCAAAATCAGTAGGTACATTTTTACCCAAAAACCACGATTTCTGATTTGACCTCTAAGGGCATAAGCTGGGGTCCTGTTTGAGCTTGCCAAAACACGTGGCCAATGGCCCAAGGTCTGACCCATCTGACCCTGTCAGTAGCTCGTGTCATTAGCTCATGTCACTGACATGTCATTGACGCTTGTCACTGTCACTGCCCAGTGATCCTGGCTCACACCTCTCGCTCATTGCTCGACCAAACTTACTATCGCATCCAACCTTGCAGGCTAAGCTCGTCAAGCAGGAACAAGCTGCAATCAACGCCAAATACTTAAGGGTGCAGAGACCAGGCAGAAGATGTACGTATTTGGTATCCTTCGTTCCTTCACTGCATGTTTCTGAACCAGTATCCTCATTTGCCGCCTCCAGCATGCAGTCCACCTTGATGAACAAATCACGTCTGAAGCTTCTCCATCGCTGTGAAGGACACATTCAAGGCGTCTCCCATATCACGCGAAACGAGATTGTCAAGCTTGCCAAGGACAAGTCACGTTTCGTGCAGTTCCTGGAAGGTGTCATCCTTCAGGACCTCCTCCAGCTCCTTGAACTATCTACAACGGTGTTTGTGTGAGAAGAAGACATTGGAATTGCGAAGTGGGTGGTTGGGGGTACCAAGGCACGGTATACCAAAATGTCTGAATGGGAGGTTGAGGTTGATGTTGAGGGCTTGCTCAGTGCATCTGTCAGGGATCGTTGCATCTGGGCCTCGTTTCACCCAGTGTCGTTATATGGGCAGTTCAGAGTTGACTAGAGCCCCCAGGGTGTGCATCTTAGAAGGAAGGGACAATAAAAGAAAGGAAGTAGCATTGCTGCTCTCTACAGTGAAGGTAGAATGAGAAGGACAAGCTGAGGTAAAGTGATCTACTGGCAGCCCTTATATACCTAGCTACCCTATCGCGCGAACTGCTAACTAAGCTACTGTACAGTACCTAGATAAGGGAACACCGAGACGTATACCTATGGTCGAGGTACATTACTAAGGGAATGACTGAGCCATCGATAAGTACACCCAATGAAAGTAGAGGGCGTACGTGCAGATAATCAGTAAGACGCGCCACAAGGGTGACGTGCGTCATAGATAGGGGTGCACGCCTGTTGAGGCGCGCAAGTGCGGGGAAGCACGCGCTTGATCGAGCGTACGTCACATGTTGAGAAGCGTGTATCTATCGGAGATGCACGTGCGTGTTGACGCTGAAGTCAAAACCAAAGACAAGGCGTATCGAAAACGTTGTGGAGAGGGCCCTGAAGGAGCCATCCCATAACAGCATCACGCTCAATAATACGCTCAACAAGTGGCTGTGCCTGCTTGAGGACCAGGTACGTAACTCCTGTTTTATTCCAGCTCGTCTACTCACATCGCACGTAGATGCTTTCTGGGATCTGGTACGACCTATTTGGTTCAAGAACAGCAAGTTCTTCACCTAATCAATACCGACCAAACGGATTACGTAGACTCGAGGATTGCTTGCCTTGTACGCCCCAAGGTCACTGTACCATTTCACTCATTTGCACTGCAAGAATGTTTGTGACGCGGTGTTCGGCTGCGGACATAAGCATACTATGGGGATTGACTGGAAGCGCAGGGAGTTACACTAGGTTGTCCATGTTGAATACCTTGACGTTGGAATCGACGACGGCGATCGAGGGGTCCGTGCCAATCTTTGCAGAGCCAACCCGGTGGTTTGCCCGGCTTGTGTACGATGAAATAAAATCTTTATCTAAGCATTCAGATACAGAAACATTCCCTTGATTAATAGATATTGTATGAACTGCTGGTACACGCTCCCTGCAATACCATCTTTTTTTCCGTTAGGTGGCCGTCATGTCGGATTCTCCTCATCTTCGCCGGGAGCGTTGACACTTCATACACGGCCCATGCATGGGCAGGAAGACTCTGATCAGTGGCGCGAAGAGGGCAGGGTGTCCAGCATGAGATGTGCTGGCAGCCGGGATGGAATGTGGACCAGGGATTAGGGAAGGCAGAGTGAAGAATGGCCAGGGCACTGAGGGAATGTGTCGTTCGGGGGCTAGTTACACGATAACAGAGCTAACTGTAAAGAGACTAAAATGAGTGTCTGGAGGGTGTAGACAACACTGGAAGACAGTGGCACACGCATAGACCTACCTCGTCGTTCTTCATCATATTTGCGTTTCCGGTACGTGGGACTTGTAGGACCCATCAGAACGTCTAAGAAAATGAATGTTGGTAATTGGGAAGAGTAGAAAAGGCAACAGTATGCACTGGACAGTGTTGTCCTTGAGGATTGTGTTACACCATGATTAGACGCGGTGCATACAGATATGGAGCATGTCGTCGGTGTATTCTGTGGCAGGGTGGTGGAATCGGGTGCTGACGAACCTGAAAGATACAAGTTGGAATAAAAGGTGGTGAACGAGTGAGAGGGACATGGTGGCGCGCACTCCAGGGCGATGACTTGCACCTTAGGTTGGGTGTGCTGATGGAAGATGGAGTAGGAGAAGGAGATGCAGGAGGAATTATTACAGTTCATCACAGCAAACATCTTTGAAGGAAGAGGACTGGGGGACTGTGACAAACTGTGGCGGGGCTTGGGGCAGGATGACATAGGCAATCTTAGTTAGCCCTTGATAGAAGGAATCGTCACGTACTGTCCCGATATCTTTGACGGCCCACTGCCGCACTGTGGAGTCCCTCCGTCCTCCTTTGATGTCTGTGTACCCAGATTTGCCATTCCCGCACCTTCTGCCTTCCCCTTCCAATGCAGCGCACAACTGACTAGATCATCCGCACAAGACTGACCCCAGTGATGACCCTGTTAACAGGACCTGTTGCAGTGAAAAAAAGCGTCCAGAGGAATCAGGCATACAAGAAGCGTAGAAAAATAATCATTTTTGCATGCGAAATTGATGATGGCCCTGAGTTGTGGATGGATAAAGGGAACATCACCAATAGGAGGACAAGTTCATGAACACCTCGAAGAGAAGATGAAGTACATACAAAAAAAAAGGTATCCTAGAATCAATCTGATAAAAACCCATCGGCAAAAGGTAAGTGACTAAAAGGGAGGGTCAGTAGGGAGCATTTCATTAACATCATATGCAACATACGACCCGTAAAAGCAATCGTCCATCACCAGAGAGTAAACCCAGGTTCACAACCAGGACGTCTTCTCTAACATTGAACGTGACGTGCGGGACTTTACATGTATGCACTTTCAGCGTCGAGAAATGAATTATATGTCTAGTACGTACCTGGGCTTCCGACTTCATGAGAACTCCTGGTAGAAGAATCTTCAAATGACCTCCTGCGATTCTCTGACAAAACGGACATGAATATGATTCCCGGGATGTGAAATTCTCGACGCACCGCTCACTGGGTGCTCATTTGGACGCTAACCTTCTATATCACATCCTCATGACCAGGTTTGAAAGGACTTGCGACAGAAGATACACATTGGAAAGAGTGCTGATCGTAAGGCAGGGAGCTTGCAGTGATGACACAAGACTGCCTTGATCGATACCGATTGGTGCTGTCGTGGTGTTGTGTCACAAGGCACAAGTGCTCGTCTCGTCCACATTCTGCACACAAACAGTATCGAGGACCGGCCTTGCGATGCAATTACTTGCTACCACTCCACCAAATCCAACACTTCTATAACAAGGCTGTTGAGCAAATAAATGGATACACAAGCATCCCTAGGGAACCGTGCGCCTCCTCCCATCCCTCTGGCAATGTGCAGGCTATTGAAAAAATTGGACCATTGTCCTTATGAGCAAGGAGAATGGCTAAGGGGTGAATAACGTTTGGGCCCACTCGGCAATGACGCCAATATGTAGAGCTGAGACCATGTAATCACAATTGCAACACTGTCTCAGCCCTGCACACGACCCTTGTCTCCCCAGATGTAGAAGTTGACGAGAAGTAGCTAATGAGAGCACTTAGGTTGGCTTGCAGACGTCAAACTATGCTCATTCAGGGCAAGTGAGTCTTCTTTGGCAGTAGGATGTCCAGCATGTTACATGACTTCGAAATTGCCGGCCACAGATGCACGTATTGTCCTGACACAGCCTGGTTTCTGGATGAAGATAAGTATGCCAGCCATATACAAAGAGCAGGAACGCGCACAACAGTTGGTTAGCTACGACACTTTCCGTCGTTGAGCAACACAGAATTATTGCCTTCACAAGAGAGCATTCCAATCTTCGTCTAACCCTATTGGCCCATATGGATACCTTCGAGAGCCCAATAGTACAGATCCTGGAGACGTCCATGATGATGGCTCGACCACAGTAAAGGTATATGGGGAAAATAAGCCCCGTCCCAACACCAGTGACATCCAAGACCAGTATGTGCACCACCCAGTCCTGTTGAGAAAGACTTGTTGTTCAACTGGATTGACGAAGGGACTGTCAGATTTGATTCAAGCCCAGGTGATGATAATGGCTCAGCTGCGGTGAAGGTATATGGGAACATAAGCCCTGTCCCAACACCAGCAACATTCGAGACCACTATGTCCACCATCCGGTCTCAGTAAGAAAGACTTGTTGTCCAACTGGAGACCGCGGTGAAGGTACACGGGAAACACAGGCCCTGTTCCAACGCCAGCGATATCCAAGACCAGCATGCCCACATCCTGTCCTGATTAAGCTATCCCAGATCACCTCGTCGCAGTCAGTCTTGCTGAAGGGATGCACGACAAATAACCACCTACCATCAAAAACTGGCGATATATCTGCGCATCCAAAAAAACAAAGACCCCATGATTGTCCACTAACAGCCGGTACGAGTGTGTTGTCAAGACAGGTCCAACACTGTAATCCCTCGCAGAGCGTAACAAAGGTGCATTGCGTCGGCCGACCACCTTAGTGTTCAAGAATTGGAGCAGAACAGTGCCATCGTTATGGACGGGTGGAGAAGGGGAAAGGGGCGGGTCACAGTCATGGCAGTGATTTATTGATGAAGGCCACAGCATCTCCCCCTGTATCCAACTCATTCTCAGAACGACCATTCCAGACATTAACAACGGACTTCATCACCGATCTGCCAGAATGCAAGGGCTTCAACTCGATAGCTGCCTACGTCGACCGAGGTTACAAGATGGTTTACCTGACGCCAACGAATAAGACCGTCGACAGCCTGGGGTTGAGTGACCTCTTCATGCGCTATGTCTTCCCTCATACTGGCCTAATAGAACAGCTCATTTCCAACCGTGGCCCACAGTTTGCAAGCACCACTATGCAGGAACTCATGAAATGACTAGGAATCAAATCCTCGCTCAGCACGGCCTACCACCCTCAGACAGATGGACAGACGGAACGTTTCAACCAGGAACTCGAGCAGTACCTGTGGGTCTTCTGCAATCATCGGCAGGACGATTGGGTAGACTGGTTACCTATCGCGCAGTTCATTCACAACTCACGCGTTCACTCGGCTATGGGCAAGTCACCCTTCGAGCTGCTATACGGGTTTACTTCGCGTTTTTATCCAGAATTTGCAACCAAATCAGAATTCCCTGCCCTGACTGAGCGTCTTGAATGGCTCAGGGAAATCCGTGAAGAGGCTCAAGCCAGCTTGCGAATGACTGCGGAGATCATGCACGATCAGCATGGCGATTCGAAGACAACTTACACCCCGTTCAAGGCCAAACTCGGAGCCAAGCATTGGGGACTGTTCACAATTGTCAGCGCCCTAGGACCGCTCACTTATCGACTGGACATCCCAAAAACCTGGCGATGCATTCATCTGGTTTTTCATGCTTTGATCCTGACACCGGTGGTTGAAACCAACGCCCACGGACCCAACCTTCTCGAACCTCCACCCAAACTCATTGATAACAAGGAATGGAAAATCAAGGTTATTGACAGCAGACTGGTTGGATGGGGATTCAACTATCCCATCCATTACATAGGATACTTGGACACAGAGAACCGCTGGATTTCGATGAGCCAACTCCAGAATGCCAGGGAAGCAATAGCTGAGTACCATGAACGTCATTCTTCCACACCAAAACCACAGAATCTCGTTCAGTTCTTAATAGGAAAAAGCAAACCTTCACCCAAATGTGCTTCTGGTATAAGTATGTCCTAAGAGGGGGGTAATGTTATGGTTTGACACCTTATCAACACCATCGGCGCCACACCCTAACCTCAGCACATGCCCCAACATCGATCTAGAATGTATCAGACACCTCGCCAAACGTGCACTTCCACAAGTGCACACCTCGCCACGAGCACGCACCTCCCATAGAAGCGCCCTGTCAGTGCATATCTATAAGCAGGCTGAACTCTAGTCAGCAGCAATGACCAATCGGCATTAGTCACTGCCTCAGTGTTAGTTATCACCTCAGCGATGACTTGTACTTAGTTGCACTCCTATTATTCCTCCGCTTACATAACTGTCTTGCGCATGGACCACGACCTAGTATATAAGGACTCCCTGTTTCCCTGTAAATTCCCCAGCTCGTCCACTTGTCCTACCAAGTGACTCGCAATCCACTACCTTCCTCTCTCTCTCTCTGTCTGCTTCAACCCCTCCTCATCATCACTAAGCCCGTGCAGCCCAGGGGCTCTCGCTCGCTAAGTCCTGACAGGTAGTGCCAAAGTTGAGGGCGAGTTCTGTCAATGACTACGAACATCCGTCTGCCACGAGGCAGACACAGTGTTTGGAGAGAAAGGGCTGTTCGTATCTAACTTAGTTGAGCAAACACAGCCCTTCACGGTTAGAGGTCCGGAATTCCACATTTGCAAGCTACTCAATGTCTCAAGACTTCATGAGGCAAAAGAATCGTGATGCGACAGCGGCTAATATGGAAGTCAGGGAGGAGTGGCGTCGGCGGAGCTGTTGGCGGTGGTATTTGTGAAATCGGCTTCTGACAGTAGCCGCATGGCATGGGGTCCGGAGCACAAAATCTGAAGCATCAAATAGGAAAGAGATGCTGAGATAGAGATACCTAGGGTGACAACAAGAGGCTACGGGCCAATTTGCACGCCAGGTAAAAGTCGGCTATGAGTGCATCTTAGTCTGGCTGCCGCGCTTGCGGAGGCAATCAGGTGCATGAGGCCAAATATATTAAAATGAATGTTAGAAATTGACAGAAAACATACCACGCTACCTGAGCTGCTCGTTGGCTACCTGTTTCAGAGAGCCACCGGAAACAAACTTGATCACAACCTTGATCACAACCACTCCAAACGATATCAACAAAATTAAGTGGAGCAAAGGACTCAGAGAGTACATGCACTCAAAACTTTAGCCCACTTATTGTCGAAGTTGGCAGTGATCTTACAAACACAGTCGGAACAATGGGAAAAGTGAGGCTTTCAATTTAAAAATGCATAGTAAACAGGGGTACCTGTACTGGTGACCAGCTAGATGGTACGGAACTTGCCAGTGGGCATGGGTCGCCCTTTGAACTTCAAGTCTGCTTGCTATCCAATCACAAGCTCGCCCACTGATAGCCTGGGAAAAGTGTTGCCACTTATCCCTATCTTGGTCTCTAAGAACCTCACTAGCGCCGCACAGAGGGGACAACATGCGAAACGGAGAACATTTGACTCAGACCAATGCAAGCAGTCATCTGAGTCGCTTCAAGAGGCTTCGAGGATTATGTACGTTTCTGACCCACCGTAAATTACGGCCAATCCTAGAAGGCTGTGTGCCGTGCACGCCTCTGGTACTGATACGACTCAGGAGTCCTGGCTGTACTAGAAATAATGTGCTCTTGTCTCATAAAAACAAGCCTCCTATACACAATAACTGGGAGACATGGTAGTTAAGAAACATGTACACGAATTACGTACGCCTGGGCTGCGGCCCTCTCAAGCGACTGTTCTATGTGCCTCCCTCCAATCATATTTTGTACTTGGGCTTCTTCTCCAGACTCATGGCACACCCTTTTATGTATGCCGATCGGATAGCTTGAGATATACTCGGATCCAGATGAGGGTGGATCATAGGAAGCTGATGAATGATTCTGAGACTCGTTGCTCTGTGTCTCAAAAGCCGAGGAGTGTGAAACGGCAGTCGAACTCAATGTTGCTGAGCTGACCAAACTCCCAACCTGTGAAGTCGTTGCCTTCAAAGCAAGCGCTGGTGGCGAGAAAAGAGGATCCGCTGCTGTCGAGGGTCCCGAATGTCAGAGAAGATGATGGACAGCGTTCGAGCAACAGGAGTTGTTCGAAGGGAGTTGTGAGCACTCTCCCAGTCTTGCAGCCAGGGGTTGCATAGGGCTTCCTCCATGAAGAAACAGATCTTGACCCTGGGATGAACCATTTGCTGAAGGAATGTGATAGCTGAAGACAATCAATGTTGTCGAAACATGCTATAACTGAGGACAATGACCCGACTCATCACTGTCAGACAGCCAAGATGTCCACTCACGAACAAACGTCCAGTTGATTGCATGCAGGCGGATCCATCCAAGAGTGCTGCTCTCGTCTGGGCTCACTGTTCCCTGCATGATGAACATGTTTTTGAAACCACGGCCAAGCACTCTGGCAGGGATTCCAGAAGCCCGAAAGTTCAGAGCTATGGGAATCAAAGTATAAGGAAGGCACACACATGTGCAACAAGGTCATGTCAACTGCAAATGAATCAATCTTCACGGTATAGGTTGAGAATGATCCTCATTGCGTATCTGCCATCTCTGGTGCCATGTAAGCCACTGTGCCAGTGAAAGTCTGAGCAATACTGATGTAAGCCTGCAGACAGAGGCAAGAACAAGTTTAATTCGACATACCCTCAGTGTGGACATATTTTGGTCCTTTGCCAAACCGAGATCGCATATCTTAATGTTGTTATGGCTCGACCCCTCACCCACACCCCGTGATGTCTCACCATAACGACGGAATACGCCCAACATCGGTTACGACGCACCGGACGCCTCACCAAACGCGCATCTCAACAGATGCGTACCTCCTATAGAAGTGCCTTATCAGTGCACATCCATAAGCGAGCCGGACCTTAGTCACGAATGATGACTAATCAGCATTAGTCATAGCCTCGGCATTACTCATCACCTCGGCTATGACTCCTGCTTAGTCGTCTCCTTATTGTTCTACCGCTTACATCATTCTCTCGCGCACGGACCAGGATACGGTATATAAGGACTGCTCAACTCGTTGTAACTCCCCAGCTCGTCCACTTGCACCCCAAGTGACTCGCAATCCACTACCTCTCTCACTCTTCTCCCCTCTTCCCTTGTCGTCTGCCTCAACCCTCAACCTCGCTACTAAGTTCGTGCAGCCCGGGGGCCTTCTGCTCGCTAAGTCCTGACAAATGTCAGGATCAGTTTTTGTGACAAAGCAGATATTCTGTCAGTTACTCAGCTACGACCCGCTATAATGAGCCAGTTGCAGGACTCACATCTGGTTCTAATCGGGCTAGTGTGGCTGTGGGGCGGCGTGTGCCAGAGAGCGAGTGTGAGGGGTTGAAGGTGCGAGGGCACGTTGCTTGCGACGGCGAGAGCTAGGCCGAAACGGCGGCCCAAAGGGCCGCCTGCTGAATTGCGCGCGGCCGAGTTCCACCCTAAAGGGTAGATGAGAGGAGGAGAAAAAGGGAGGAAGGCGGTGAGAGAAGGATGTTGAGGAACGAGGTCGGGAGAGAAAGAAAGGGGAACGACGCCGGCGCGGTCAGGGCCGAGCTGGGGAGGTGGCAGACGCCGCGACAGCGCGTGAGACAGGGTCAGTGTCGCAGCGGGCCTGGACGAGGCCGTGCAGGACAACGGGATGCTTGTGGATGTACATCTGGAAGGCATCCGAGGACCACCGGCCCAGAGCCTGGATCCAGTCCCCCGGCATGCCGTCGAGGGCATAGAAGGTCGCACCTCCGGGGCGCATAGAGTGGCCGCCGACGTCCGAGTCCGGGAAGAGGTTCTTGAGCCGCGACGTGAACCACGAGCACGTGGGCACCGTTCCCTCGGAGGTGACCCATAAGGCGGGGTGCGCAGCGCCGGCTGAGCGGTCGCGGATCGCGAGGTAGCGGACCAAGGCACCATAGGGGTCGGGAGCCGAGCGGCGGCGGGGGATGTGCACGGTATTGCCCTCGAAGAAGCGGTCCGCCTTGTGCCCGGGAAGGAGGTAGGTGTAGGTGTCGGCGGAGAGCACCAGGGTGGAGTGCATGACCGTCTTCCGATGGGCGTTGTTGCGGAAGGTGGGGTTGTCGGGGAGAGTAAGTTCGGCAAGGTGATGGAGGCCAAAGAAGCCAGTGTAGAGCATGGAAAGGAAGAGAGAGTCATTGTGGGACGAGGAGAGGCGAGAAGCAGCCAAAAGAAGGTCGTCGACGGTCAGGGCCACCTTGCGCCGGATCGGGCTGTTGAATCTCTTCTTATAGCCGGTGAGCGTGCGGGCGACGAGTGGGTGGCGGCGGACTGTGCGGACATTGGGATAGTATGTTTCAAGCTGGCTGCAAATGCCAGAAAGGTAGGAATCAACTGTGGCGGGTTTGACATGGTGAGACTCGTAGGCGACATAGAGGGATAGGGACTCAGGGTCGGGCTCGACGCTGAAGTGGTGCAATCTGCAAAAGGTAAGCCAGGACTGGAGGGCAGACGTGTAGCCAGCACGCGTCGTGTTTTCGATGACCGCCCCGAGCGCGAGGGCGCACGTGTGGAGGAGGCGCTCACGGGTTCACTGCGCACGCTGGCGCCGCGACCGGTGAGCGGGGAAGGAAGGGGTTAACATGACGCTGCCCCCAGCGTGCGTCGTGGGGTTGGAAGGGAGAATATGCGGAGGAGGGGGGCGTGTTGGCAGGCTGTGTCGAATAGGCCTCGCGACAGGCAGTCCGCTACAGTGTTGTCAACACCGGCGATGTGGAAGACACGGAGGTCAATCCGTGTCTCGAGGAGGATGCGGGCGGCCAACAGCAGGAGGTCGTTGTAGGGCCCGGTGGCGCGGAAGGAGTTGAAGATCTGTACTGTGTTGAGGTTGTCGGTGAATATGGCAAGGCGTCACGGCGGCGACGGCTGGGCCGCCGCCCATGCGAGGGCGTGCAGCACCGTGAGGGCCTCAAACCAGAAGATGGTCTCGGCGCCCGCAGGAGCAGGAGTGAGGGACTCGGCGAAACTGATGTTGCGGGCAGGGCACCAGAAGCCAAGGCCGACGGTGGTGGAGGCGTCGCAGAAAAGGGTGAGATCAGCATCGCAGGGGCCCCAGATGCGGGCAGAGATCAAGGAGATGCCGTCCCACGCCGGAGAGGTGAGACAGTCGGCGAGCCACTCCAGATCGCGCCGGACGGCGGCGTTGATCGGGACAGGGGCATTGCGGTGTGACTTGCCCTGGATCTTTGAGTAGGAGGATGACAAGGCAGGCCGCAGGATGGGCGCGACGTTGAGCAGCCAGTTGGCCCAGCCGAGCAGGCGCTCCCAAGCCACGAGACGAGGCGTCCGGCCAGGGGTGGAAAGGAAAGCAGAGACAGTGAGCTGGAACTCGGAGCGCGCGGCAGCGCCCAGGGAAATAGTCATGGCGGCAGCGTTCACATCAAGGCCAGTGATCGGCAGTTCCACGCCGAACTCCTGCTTCGGGCGCTCGTGCGGGACACCCAGCTCATCCCACAACTGAAGGAGGGCGACCTGTTTCGGCGGGAGGAGAGCGTCATAAGGAGCGTAGCGCGCAAGCGAGCCGCTTGCATCAAAGGAGAAGTTGTCATCGACGTAGGCGTTGAGGGCGTCGATGCCACGGTGCCGAGCAATCCAGAGAACAAGACCCATGAAGGCACTGAAGATGGCACCAGAGTCGCACCCACCAAAGTTATTGCAGCGGTCCACGTACCGACGGCCGTCTATGGTGACGACCTGGCAGAGCTGCCAGAGGGGGTACATGGGCATGCAGCGGTACGCGCGCGCCACGTCGGACTTGAAGAGGACGACAGGGGCATTACCGTGCTGCTTGCGGAAGGTGAGAAGGTTGTGCACGAGGTCGCGGACAGTGTCGAGCTGAACATGGACCGACTCCCTGGGGATGAACGAGTTCGGGGAATCGTCACCTGTGGAGTGGTCGACGACGAGGCGAAATGCACCCGGGGTCTTTTTCGGGACGACGTGGACCGGCACGTTGATCATGCCGGGGAGGAGCTCGTCGAACGCCGGGGAGAAGCGGGCTGCTGCGACCTCGGCCTGGCACTGGGCCCTGGCAAAAGCCAGCTCGGGCGGGCGCAAGGGTGGCTGTGGGAAGTCGCGAGTGGGAGGCCGAAGGTGGGAGTCCGAGGCGTGCGGCCAGAACCCCTCGGAGAGGCCGCGCACGACGGACACCACGAAGGGCTGATTGGGGTGGTCCCGCAGCGCAGCTGCAAAGGCGGGGATGTTAATGGGGGTGGTGATGGCGAACAGGTCGGGGCGACAGCGGACGGTGGAGAGTGCTACAGGGTCGTTGAGGGCCGTGGGAGGTGGGGGGGGGCAGCGGCGCGGCGGTCTCGGTCGCAGAAGCAGAGGGCGTAACGTAGGCGTGGAGGTGGTCATCCTGTTTCCACAGGAAGCGGCGAAACAAGCGCGGGCCCCTGTCGGAGCGGCCAGCGTTGCGCCACCGCCTTGTAAGGTGGACTGGTTCAGTCATGTCGCCCGGGGGGCCCGTCCTTGCGGGGACAGTCGGGGGCACTGTGTTTCCGGGAATGGCAGGTGGAGCAGGTGTGCTCATACTTGCATGTGAGATCATTGTTGCACGATCCTCTGTTATACCTGATGCAAGGGTCACGGTGCCGTCCCGGGGCCTGCGGCTTCTGAGCAGAAGACGCAGGTGCGCCTCCCGCGCTAGGGCCCGTGACGTAGAGGAGGAACAGGTCGTAGAAGGTGGAGGCATCTGAGAGGAGGGAGCAATCGTTGGCGACGCGTGTTCGGACGGCGCGGTCGTAAGAGAGGACGCGTTGCGCAAAGCCGGGAGTGGCCATGAAGAGCCCTGCGACGTGCCGCTCGTAGCAAGCGAGCTCTTCTGCGCGATGCTCGTACACAAAGGTGACGGCGTGGCGATAGATCCCGAAAGCCCCAACCCACTCGGCGTGGCTAGAGATGTGCTTGGTAGGTTTGGCGTGCTGGGAGACAACCTCGAAGTCGCCAAGTTTCTCCGTGGCGCGTGTGGGTCCGTTTGTCGCGTAGTAACTTGAGAGAACGGCGTCGAGGTCGACAAACTCACTGCGTAGAACCTGAGGCCACAAGTGGCTTGGGAACGAGGGTCGTCCGGGATCGAGCTGGAGCTCGGAGCGTGAGGCGGCGAAGTCGGCGAGGAGGTTCGCCTTGATCTTGAGGGTGCGCCAGACGGAGGGGTCGACCCAGGCCTGCCGTCGCTTGGAGGCTGCACGTCCGAAGGGAAGTTCTGCATAGGAGAACTCCAATCGGCCCACAGGTGCGTCTTGACCGTCGACATCGGCATCGCTGCCCTGAGACACGCTCCGCGCGCGCTTGCGCTGGGGCGCGGTTGGTCCAGGGGAAGGCTGCCGCGCTGGGGATGCATCCCACGCGGGCCCCTGCTCGTCCTGCGGGCTGGACTCGCCCTGTCCTTCCACTTGTTCCTGCTCCCACACCCGCTGGTCTGCAGCTCGATGCGCGGCGATAGCGTTGTCAATAGTGTCGAGATACCACGTCGTGAGCATACGGTACTGGTCCGGAGTGACCGCGGTTCGTCCTTAAGTATGCTCATCGGCGAGATCATAGATGGCGAGATGCACATCTCTAGCGGTGGTCTCGCGCCGTTCGACCGAATCAATGATGGCCTGTGCCACCTGAGCGATTGCGGCTTGGATGGCAACAACATCACCAGCCATAGATGACGGAGATGGGAGGCACGACAGGTAAGAACGAGAATACGAGAGCAGAGCGCGCGGGTGGCTGGCGAGGGAGCAGACGGCGCGGCGTCAGCTTCCGGGTGCTGCGCGGAGCACGGAGGACGTACCTGGCGAGGGAGCAGACAGCGCGTGGGGGCTTCGCGGAGCCTCGCCCTCGTCGCTTTATATCCATCGCTGGGGGACAAAGCGGGGGATGGCCGTGGCAACGCCTTTCAGCGACGACGGCCGCAGGCGTCGCAGGCTACGCTAGGAGTCCTGTCCGAGGTGGGGGCGACTCGGTGGAGTGTTGTGCAGCCGTGTGCGCAGTGAGTGGCTTCGTGGCTGCGATGTGGCGTGCACGCGGCGCGGCGCTGGCGGTGACAGCCGTGGCTTGACCTACTGCCACGATTAGACTCAAGGAAACATATTTCAATCCGATGATGTCTCGATGCGCTATGTTTTTCTTGTGCATGTGCAGGAGCCCAGTACAAACCTGTCTGACCAGGGACTTGAGAAAGCATTCATTTACTGTATATAATATCATTGAGGCTGAGGTTGGTAATGTGGAAAGAGGACGCACTGCTGAATAGGATATCACAAGTCACAGTCTTTCTCAAAGAGCCACCTGGAATATATTCCATTACAATCACTAGGGCAAATATCAGCTGCTGATTGAGCAGAGCTTGAGACACTATCACTTACGCAGTATGGATACCTTTTGATTGACAAAGTGGTCAACGATCTTGCAGACCTTCGGTGAGTCAATTGCCTTCAGATATCGGACTTCTGAGTTTACCAAGTCTCTCTCGGTCTCACCGAGAGTGGCATAGTCAACAAATTTGATAGCGAAGTTACTTCCAATGGCACTTCGAGCAGAACATCTGTACACAGTGCCGAAGGCTCCGGATCCACAATGAGTGCCAGGCCATATGCGATATTTCTTGAAAAAGGTGTCTTCGATGTGCCAGTCTTCAAACACCATACCTAGTCACAAAGACATCAAGGGTTAGCAAGAGTGCCCATCCGTGCCAAATAGATATCACTCAACCACACACCATAGCATGAGACCGCAGGCCCAGCCAGATTTCATTCAGATGGCGTAGGATTACTTTCTTACCCGTGGGCACTTCCTCACTGTTGACCTACAACCGGATATGAGGACACCGGATGAGATCCTATGGAGTATACATACGATAACGCTGGTAGGATTACGGTCACTCTTGACGACTGGTCCGCTACTATCTCCTCCAACCCAGATGCTGCAATGATGCAGCGCTAGCAAACAACAGAGATCAAGCTTGTCCGCTACAAAGTTGGAAAGAGTGAAATGGTTCACCTCCTTGAACCGACCCCGATCCTGAGACATACACCATGGTTCGGTTGACGATCACATCAGTGGTATGATGTTGTCTGATGTTAACTACGTTTCCTGCAACGAGTTGTTAGTTGGAGAAACCATTACTCAGAGGCCTCAGTTGACTGACAGTCATGATGCATTCATACCAATCGCTGGAGGAAGACATCATCAGATTAGTGAGAATGAGTACGTCCAGGACAACCTTCGAGTGCGTTAGGAAAGCAGAAAAGCTTATAGACAGTCTGCATGGGCGGAGTCCATTAAACCCATTCTGCAGGACAACCAAGGCACAGCTAGAATGGGAAATAAGAGGCGTAGCACCGTGACCGCTGGGGTGCACAGGATTGGCTGCAGCGGCGACGTCTGTGGCCGTGGCCAATTCAAGGGTGCTCCTATCACCACTTGTTACAGGGCTATTTAGACCCGTTTTCATTCTAGAGTGAGCAAGGCTCAAAACGACGTGTCGTGCTCAGGAGTTCAGGAAGTTAGTTCTCACGCTCAAAACTCACTTCATTCCCCTGACGTGGTTCAATGTCCTTGCTATAAATTTTTAAACACAAGATGTTTTTCTGCTACAAGTATCTTGAATAGTGTAGTCTGAACCTCTGAACTCATTGGTGAAGCCTCTGCATCAATCTGAGATACAGATTTTGTTCTATTGGGCTTATGTTACGGGATGACACCCTACACATGGTTTATCTGTTCATTTCCTGTATTGCTTACTCATACTTATGGCCATTGACTTGGTTCAAGGATTGTACT
>MU273736.1:0-38677 GCA_022160365.1 Vararia minispora EC-137
TATCATGTGATTGGATTCAGCTTACAATCAGACTTGTGTGACTTGTAATCAGATCAGGTGATTATAAGCCTTGGCCCTTGCTCATAAGCATCCTAGGTGCCTTACAATCGGCTCTCATAAGCCGCGCTTATAATATGAACTTTCCGCTTATGGGCACCATAAGGACCCGGGCCTAATTTTACTGCTTACGTTGCTTATAATCAATCACAATCGTGATCCGGGTTTTGCGACATTCGCGCCGTGCGCATATGTGCCGCGGGAACATAGTAGTTGCCGCGGCGTTGCGGCTCAACCACGACCTTCTCCATCACCTGCTACCGTCTACGGTAGTACCTGTCCTCTGAACTGCTCCGCACAGCTCGGAAGAGACTCCTATCTATGAGTTGCAAGCTTTCGCGCACATCATTGGGCGCCTACGAACGTGAAACCGACGATGGAAGTTGATAAACTGTGCAGCCGAAGGACGCGAGGTGCGCTCCTTTTTTAATTTTTTCCGGGCGTGTCACTCACGCGCTCATATATCAGCTACAGAAGAATGTTAGGTGGTGCTGGAATGAGAGGTCAGAATCGACCGCAAAGGGCGCAGCGAAACAAGGTGCGTCAACGATCGTCCACTATGAGCCCTGTGTTTTCTAACCGTACACTCAGATGACTCCCCAAGTGCTCTTTTCTATTACTTGCAACGTGTCATTCCGCCCCGTAGGCGCCTACATACCCTTTCTCTAATGTCGATCCGTCCTGAGCGGCAGAAAACAAGGGCTGCGCAACCATCCTCCACAGCCTTCTCAAGATACCGGCAATCTACTTTGATATCAGCTTTGACCCCTAATGCGATGGGTCCGTGCGGCTTTAATTTGCTTCACTAAATTCGGCACACGCCCATTGTATGCGGACGCAGTCGAGCGCGTTCCTTTGGTTCGCGAGTGTGCATGCGGAGGCGCTGTCCACTCCGCTTCCTTGGGATGTTCGGCAGCAGTCATTGCGACAACGGCAGCGAATACGAACTATGTCTTCTCCAGTATGCCCCCGTTTTCGTCTGCGTCATACCTTACGCCAAGCTTATCACGATCCAGTGCAGGACGCGTGCGTCTTCACGGAATGTGCTTAGTCGAGCGCGTCCTTCCTCCGCAAGTTCAGCTACGAAACGGCGCGCAAGCCCTTTGAAGATTTAGTACAAGCAGCTCAAGATTCTTGGGTGAAGGACGACCGATGAGGCGAACGTGACCTGAGCAATCTGCCGTGCGTGTTGTTATTATGCTGACCCATTGTCCTACGCTCGGCTGACCGGATGAGAAGGTGCATACGTGTCCTGAAGAGAAAGCCACTTCAGTAATGAGTCCGACCCAGACGGTCACCCCGACACGCACAGCAGCTTAAACCTTCCGACTTTCCACACCAGCACGATGGATCTGATCTTCGACGCATGCTACACAATCTAGACAATTCCACGCGAGCGTGCCGCAGCTTGTTGCATAATGGCGCATATGGACGGTTCTTTATCTTTCTGCCATGGGACGTCACGTTCGTGGTCGAATACTCAATGCCTTTAATCCTAAATGTTCGTTTCGACTGCCGTGCTTGTTATTCCATTCTTACTGTAGTGTTATAGCGTTCTGGGAATACGATTATCGTTCGGTTGCATCCTCGTGAGGCGGCTTTGCGCGGTACATGGTCTGTACGCGTGTGTCCTTTCCCATGCCTAGTCTATCATGCCGTATAGCACTTGACTCGATCGCTGGGAAAGAGGGAAACTTGTAGATCTATGTGACAACACAAAGATAGAACTCGCAGGGAAGTATGCAGCCGTTTTTGCTAAATGTGTCATGGATCGACCGCTGGAAATGCGCGAGGCGCGACATATCAATTCTCCAAGTACGCTGATGATGCGGGAAGTAGTGAACGAGGTGAGGCTTGCTACCGCTCGAGCGATATAACCACGCACGCCGAAGTTACAAGAGGCCCAGACTCGTGCCAATATTACCCCGTGTCCAGCAAAGCACATTGTTAAGTCGCCGATGTTGTCAACACTTTCGCGCTGTAATTATTGCATAAGAGATTTATCAAATGGCCATGGGTACGCTTGGAGTCAAGCTTGGAGTGGTACAATGTCTCAGTGTGGTTCCTTCTACTGTCTCGAGTGCAGGTGCTCAATACAGCTCTGGACGTCACCATTTCCTCCTCCCACACCCGTTCGCTACGTTAATTTCCGTCGACTAACGCGCATGATCGTCAGACCTTATGCCTCAGGGTACTACGAGACAAGCTACGAGAAACATCCCCGTATACGGGCCATCTCGTTGCCAGTGCACATGGAAATGTGCTCTTCACAGTGACCTTCTCACAGACTGCCTTCCTTCCTTGAAGTCCCGTTCGTTCTCCTCGTCCTCATTCTCGTATTGTAGAAAATATGCAATACGAGCTACCATGGACCTCTCGGTATTTATTTACTCATATCGAATGACCGATATACAGTGCGCGCACCCGGGGGTGAACACCAGCTGATGTTCATTCACGTTATAGTGTGGCGTTTGGAGCGCTTCCGAAGGTACATTGCGATGATTCGGACAACAGGAAGGCCTCTTTGAGAAGTCTTCTTACAACTCCAAGAACTGTACCGAAACATGCAAAGATGTTTGCAAGAATTTGGGTTGAGATAATTAACCTTTCTAAGGATTGTCCAGGTTCCGGAGAATGAAGTATTCTCAGGTCTCCGAGGCAGCACACGATCGTACACTTCGAAGCTGTAGACACTAACCAGGGTACGTATGTGAAACATCCAAACGAAACAATACTGCGTTACATGCCGAAGTGAACGTACGGGACCCAGCGATCAAAGTTTGACTCTCCCACCTTCTCCTTCAGAACCTTGACAGCTTCGTGCAAAGCATAAGCTGGCCTC
Organism: Vararia minispora EC-137; assembly: GCA_022160365.1. NCBI lineage: Eukaryota > Fungi > Basidiomycota > Agaricomycetes > Russulales > Lachnocladiaceae > Vararia > Vararia minispora. Next base: position 2,900 of record MU273736.1, read on the forward strand.
AGCGTCCCGTTCTGTACATAACCTCCCTTCAAATGACGGTACACTTCGTCTGTGACAAGTGCCGCGTCCTGACCATTGATGGACCATATCGTCCCGATGACGGATTTGAACCCGGCAACGAGCATCCCACCCGCGAGATGCATTGCCTCTTCGGGCAGTGCTTCGTCGCCGATCGCAGTGTTGTCCGCAGAGAGGAATGCAAGCTCCGCATTGCTTACAGAAGAAGACATGAGACGAGATAGCGTGAGGTCGCCGTCGTGCAGAATGAATGCGCTCTCTACCGGCGTCTCGGAAGGCTGCCGACCGCGGCATGCAAAGTGAACGATCTGGCAGCGATCGTCGTTGATAGCGCTAAGAGCAGCACCGATAGTCGCATGTTCATCGTCTAGATGAATAATTTGGCCGTCGATGTGCTTCCTGATGTTGTCCACCTCTGTGATAACTCCAGGAAGCTCGGCTAGACCTGGGTCCCTTCGATGCGAAATGACGAGTGCATTCATGGACGACCATCCACCAGCAGGTGTGTAGTGTTGTTGGGGGAAGGCTGATAACGTTGGAGTGTACGAGGAGACAGCAAGGTCAGATAGTTTGGTCCCATGTTCGCTATAAATGCCGGCTGCATGAATAGGAAGGAAAGCGAGCAGCCCGGTTGGACACCACGTGATATGTGGAAGAGCATCTGCGGTATTGCTGTCAAGCTAAGGGATTTGGTCTACATTAGTGCTGTCCAAACAGAGAGGAAGATCACCTCACTCGATCCTTAATTTCTTTGAAGATAGGGTGCACAATGAAAGACCACAGGTTCTCTAATACTTTGACGATGGGCGAAATTGTGCTGGTGCGCAAGGGAATGCTTATTTGCGCACCAAGGAGATCAATATGATCTTGAGCAGCGCTGGAAAGTGTGGCGTCAGTGTCAGCAAGCTCGCCAATATGACCGTCTGCCTGTAACAGCGACTGAGTGAAATCAGAGTGCATCTGCTCAGCGAGCGCATGGGACATCTCGGGAAGAGGAATGTGAACGATAGGTTGGGTGGAGCCGAAGACAACGAGGGCATCGCAAGAAGAAGCATACGCATGTATGATTATAATGGGACCATCCTCGAGTCGAGGAGGCACAAGGTTCACGAATGTCTTTGGCGCAAGAAAATTTTCAAACCCATTGAGCCGACGGATCAGAACCAGAAGGTGGTTGTACTGCTGCGCGAGCTTTATGCGAGTCGACGTCCGATCCCGGGCATGAGCAGTGGTTTTTGAATTGCTGTAAACGCATTGAGTATGATCACGAATCGCGGCTGAATCTTGAGTAGAATCAGACCTTTTGTCTTCTCCAAGGCTTTCAAGAGAACGAGATAGGAACTGCACAGTGTCGGCGAGGTCCGGATGATGAGCACGAAGATCATCGACCGGACTACGAAGCCGAACAAGCTGGCCCCAGATTACACCGCGACCTTCTTCCAACCATTCGATGGCGCGTGAGAAGTCTCCTGTCTGGATAGCGACGGAAACCGCGCTATTGACGACCTCCCCGATCAAAGGAAGCGCGGCGCGGCGCTGCGTGATGCTGTTGCCTAACCAAGCTACTTGCGGAATAAGGGCGAAAGCACGGCTGTAGACGGAAAGAAGTTCTTGATATGTTGTTGTACAGCCGAGTTGAACTCGAAGCTTGCTCACGTCAGCACAGAGTTTGACAGCCTCCAGTCGCTTAGATGGCGGGCCGGATTCTTGATCTGCGGCCAACATGAAGGACCTGAATGCGTCCTCGAGATCATCTAGCTCGCCTACACGCTTGAAGCGGGTGTGCAGCGCCTTCCCGAGAGCGATGAGGCGCCCCAGCCTCGCCGGATGTCCTTCTTGTGTGAGGCCGACGGCTGAGCGCTGTACTGCAACCGCCTGCTTAAGGTCTTCCAGATCGCTAAGGCGCTCGAAGCGGGTCTGGAATGCACGTCCCAAGCTGTTGAGGCGCGCTGGCTTGTCAGGATGGCCATCGGGGGTGAGCTCGACCGCCTGACGCTTTATTGCAATCGCCTGCTCTAGATCGTCTGGGTGGCCGAGGCGGTCGAAACGGATCCCGAGGGCGTTCCCAAGATTGTTGAGAAATGCCGCTTTGTTGGAATGGTCATCGGGGGTGAGCTCGACCGCCTGGCGCTTTATTGCAATCGCCTGCTCTAGATCGTCTGGGTGGCCGAGGCGGTCGAAACGGATCCCGAGGGCGTTCCCAAGATTGTTGAGAAATGCCGCCTTGTTGGGATGCTCGGCAGGCGTGAGGTCGGAGGCACGGCGCATGCTTTCAACCGCTTGCTCGAGATCGATGAACTGGCCGACACGCTCGAAGCGGGTCAGGAGCACATGTCCGAGGTTGTTGAGAAGCGAGGATTCGTCTGGATGGCCGTCGCGGATAAGATCCACAGCATGGCATTGAATTGTGACCGCTTCCTCTAAGTCTCCGAGTGCGCCAAGCCGATTGAAGCGCGCGTGAATTGCATTTGCAAGGTTGCTGAGACGCCCCGGCTTGTCAGGATCCTCGTCAGGCATGAGTTCGACTGCTCGGCTCTTTATTTCAATCGCTTGTCCGAGATCTGTGAGCTGGCCGAGACGATCAAAACGGACTTCGAGGGCATTCCCAAGGTTATTGAGAAACGCTGGCTTGTTGATATGTCCATCGGGGGTGAGATCGACGGCGTGATGCTTTCTTGCGATCGCTTGCTCAAGGTCGTCGATCTTGCCGGTGCGCATGAAATGTGACTGAAGCGCGTTCCCGAGGTTATTGAGGTACATCGGCATGTCTGGGTGCTCATCCGAAGTCAACTCCACAGCGCGGCGTAGACTTGTTATTGCCTGCTCCAGATCCTCGAGTTCTCCGGCACGTTTGAAACGGGTCTGAAGCGCATTTCCAAGGTCGTTGAGCCGCTTCGGTCTGTCTGGATCGTCATCGAGGGTGAGATAGACGGATTCCTGCAGAGTAACAGCAGCTCTGTTCAGAATCTCTGGCTCCGAGGTCACCATTGCCTGCCGGAGGAGCGAGACGCCCTCCTTGGATAGTTGCAATGCCTAAAGCACTATTCAGATCGGAGCCGGTAGTTCTAAATTTCAGCTTGCATACCTGCCCCGGGCTAAGCGTGAGCTCCTGCTCTTTGGGGGTGTCGGTGGATACCTCAGTGCGCACAAGTAGTCAGAGCGTTGAGACAAGCCACCATCATACATAAATGACTTACCTGTAGGGGCTCAAAAACAGCTTGGCTAGGCGCCGTATCCCGCATGGATCGCAGAAAGCCGTCGTGGTGGGATGAAGACGAAGAGGGAACCTTGTCCTACCTAGCGTTCAGTCACGGGATGAAGAGAGGTTGAGACAACTTGCCTCCGTTTTCGAGGTAATTCCTTCGCTCTCAGCACCAGTAGCGGTATCTGCCGCATCGCAGGCTTCGAGACCGTTCAGGGTTTGGGTTACGGGATCAGATTTGTCGAAAGGGAGCTGAAACAGATTCAGCGTATGTTGTCTGCCGTCGCGATCCAAAGAATACTGCGTGTAGACATTGCTCCTCGTGAGCAAAGCATAGGTAAGTGGCCAAGGGAACATACCTGTCGCTGATTAGCTATGGATTCGGATGCAGCCGCATCAAACGAAGCAAATACCATAAACGAGGGGCACAAAACGTTGTCAACTTGATTTTCTCCGTCTTCCTGGCTTCCATGCGATGTCGGGACAATGTCCATCTCGTTCTGCATTCTGACTATGAGCATCTCTTACAGGCAGATTGCCATAGGACCCGCACTGGAAAGGTATTACTTGAGCTGATTCCCGGCGCTTCTCCAATAGTGAGTTCCTTTGGCGTAGTGGAGTGCGCTTCCGTGGTGGAACCCACGCTCTTGATCGCGAAAAAGAGAATAGTGCGAAGCAATGTCGCACACAGATTCATGAACACGGGAAAGGTGCTCGCACTATGGCTAGGGAAGGTGTAGGATGATGTGAAAGGCGAGAGGCAGGAGTACCCCGCGGTATTAAACGTCGCCGCCCAACAAGGCCTGACTCCCGAACGTTCTAATGATCAGTCGAGAACGGGACCTCCTACAGAACACGCTTCAGTGTCAGAGGGTCATGAGGTGCATCTTTCGAACAAAGTTCCGACCATTCAAGATGTTATAGCTGGTTCAGAAGGGGAACGTGGCGCTAAGAATGAATAGAGAACTTCTCAAGGTTCCCTTCGAAGGATGAGTAACGCTAGGCACTCCCGGCCCGAAGAACGAGAAAAGATAGAATATCGTTGGACAACAGCTATTTAGACATGCATTCCATCTACTGACCGGGACCCACACATGCGGCGACGATCCTCAGCGATAAACTCACCAGTCTAGGGTTCCCGTCTCGGATGGTGGTCTCGAGCAAATGGAGAACAAGCGCTCGCACCGCTACTAAAGCCCGTGTTCTTCGCATTCGAGTCCGAGTAAAACAAGTGGAAGGTACCGTCGCACGGGGAGCAATGTCGGTAAAATCGGGTAGCATCTCACGAGAGGCAGTCAACTTAGCGAGAGAGCTGGCGCACGAAGGGTAAATGAAGGGATGGTAAGTAGTAAGCGGGAAGTGTGCACGGAAAGGTATTACGTGAGAGTGGGAGCAAGACTAAAAGGAGTTGCAGTAGCTAGACCGGGCCGCGTCTCCGCGTTTGTCTTGTTTATGTTGACCATCTCTACCGGTGACCGTCTAGCACCGACAACGACCATGCATGCCCTCTTAGTTGCTCTGTAAGGTTAGGAATGTACTTATTCTCATACTGTCTGAGCTCTCACATCATCTCTTAAGCTTGCCGAAGCAAACGCAGCGAAGAAGACTGGTTAGGTCAGCGATGGCACGAAGTGCGCTGCACACTGGCAGTAGTATTACTGTTCCTTCTAGTCAGCGCCTAGTAAATCGACTCGTACAGCACTCATCCTCATCCTCATCGCCCTTGCTCTCGCTCACACATTCCTTAGTACTAATACTCACGCCGTGACACACAGCATCACCTCTACATCTTTAACCATAGCCCAGATTCCCCTGTCATCCGCCGTCCCAGGGACATCTGTGCCCATATGCATACCCACACCAGCTACTCCTCCCGCTCTCCATCCTTTCGCGATCTCGCTATCCATTTCTCTTGGACGCTCACAGATAATGCTTTTGGCCTTGAAGCTGTGGATGCCCCGCTTTTTAAATTACTCTCATGTGCGCGCTTTTACGCCATCCGACGGCCTTCGGGTTGCACCGTCGTTCTTGCTCAATTACCCTTTATTCTGCACACGAGAGGTGTACTTTTTCTGAGTCCAGGGCGAGTATTTTTTTTATTCAAAAGCTCCACCTCACTATTCCACAGTCAGGTCTTATTCCCGGTATACGCGTGCTCTTTGACCTTGTCCAGTCGCACGCCTACAAGCATCCAGCTGACGAAGGATACCCCATGCTGGGCAACTACCAGTAATCGTTTAAACGAGCCATCCTACACGGCTGGAAGAGACACAGGCACGCGCGCGCTCGCGCTTCGAGATAACAATCACGAACGTGCCTTCGTTCCTCGACGTCCTGAATCGGCCGCACATCCCTTGACCGCTTAGCGTTCAGCCTTCCTCCCACTCTATAGTCTCGCGCTCCCCCTTCTCGGCGCTCCCTCAAATCATGGTTCCCATGCAAGCCCTTTGTACTCGATCCTCCTCTGGCCCATCTTTCGCGACTGAACTGAACCGCAAGATCTTTATCGACAACCTTGCCATCTCTGGGACAGCATACAAAATCGATCTCCTTCGACGTGTTGCCCTCGGTTTAGATCGCTTTACGACCCACTGGCAGTCGACGAGAGATACAGCGTAAACCCCATCGTATACCCCCAGGGTACTGCGTATTGGCGTCCCACCTCTCCAATGTAGCCCATTCGGAGCCGAGCACCAAATCAATTGCTGGGCGGCTTAGCTCGGGTACATAATGGGTGGGTGTCTGGAGGCGCATGGGCACTCTCCCTGTACTGCTCTACGTCTGATCCGTGTTGTCGGAAATATCCATTTCATCTGGCTATCTCCTTGTATGTGGTCTCGCTCAACGATATCTCACGCATCTCTCGGTTTCTGCTATCGTTAGTATTAGGACTCTGCGCAGATGATCAATGTGGGATAAATGAAAGGAAAACAGAATAAGTGACGTGGTCCCAGGATAAGCTATTTGCTATCTGGTACGTGGAAGTTCGGAGTCGTCACCACTTTGGCCCACTAACTCGCCATGCATGCTGCTTTAGCAATCTATGCCGTATTTGACTCCCTATAGGCCGCGGGCGTGATCCCGGCCATGTACCGGGAAATGTCACGGAACGGATTCGGGGTCGTTTTCTGACGCACCGTCGCAGCATGGCCGTTCATATACGGACCCGCGGATCTTATATCTCCCAAACCCAAGTATTCCTAGGGTCAGGTATTTGCATGAGCGTCTGACACTGCATCAACTTATCCGCACCACTTGGGCCTATATCGTACTCTACACCAGAAAACACCGGTTTCCAGCAATTCCATGCTCCGTTGACGTCGGGGGATTATCGATTTAGAGACACAGTATAAATGATTGTGTCCCCACTTTGATCACTGTCTCCGGACTCAGATCGCTACTTTCTTGAGCAGCCTTAACCCGTCTCCTTCGATGTCGTACATTGGCCGGTGGGTCTTCTGGTCTGTGTTCGCCGATACTCATATTCACTGCTTCTTCAAGCTACCAAATATTCGAGGATGAAACATCGGCATCATGGTATGGTGTTGTCCCGCTCCACGAATGTTCACAGCTGTAGCAACCCCTAGCACTTCGTATTTCCATCGATTTGTGGAGCCGTATGTGCATTCTGGCTGTCTGGTATTTTCTCTGCGTGCTGATTTCCTAGTAGTCCTCGACCACCTTTCTTCGCGCTCCTGATTGGCATCAACACTTATAAGAATAGCCAGATTCCCGACTTATCCGGCTGCGTCGATGATGTCGAAGACATGTTCAGATTCCTGACAAAGACCGTTGGTGTTGATCCGGGGAACATAGTCGTGCTTCGTGACCAGCAGGCAACTCGACAAGCAATCATGCGATCCCTTAGGAGCTTCGGCGATGATGAGAGAATCCAGATCGGAGATCCCATTCTTGTCTTCTTCGCCGGGCATGGTGCACAGACGAAGCCCCCGCCGAGCTGGGAAGCAGGTGGACCTAATGCGCTCATTCAGATGCTCGTCCCGTATGGTTTCGACCCCGATACGAACGAGGACGAGGACTCGCAGGGCGTTCTTGACATTACACTCAGCGTCATTCTCTCCGATATTGCGGGGTTCAAGGGGACTAATATCGTGCGCAGTTGTCTTCCCAGCACCTGTCCTCGAGTCTTAACTCTCTCTTGTAGACCGTCATCTTCGACAGCTGTCACTCGGGCTCCGGATCGCGGGTCGATCAAGGCGGGATCTCCGCCCTCATTACACGTGGAATCGCTCTCAAGGATGATTACCAGATCCTGGCCTCGGTGGACGAAGATGTCTTCAAAGACAACCGCAGGGAGCCGTTGGCAGCGAAAGGAGAACCTCGGACGAGCATGTTTTCTCACGTCCTTCTCGCCGCCTGCTCTTCCGATGGGGAAGCACACGAATCCAATGGCCGCGGTCTCTTTACGCATGCGCTGCTGGACCACCTGCGCAATCCGACCATTCCCTTCAACATGCTCACGTACATTGATGTTATCAAAGGTCTACCGGACTTGCCAAAGTCAGTAATCACAAATCCGTTAGATGGCCTTGACGCTCATGCAAAGTATAGGCAGTCGCCACAGTGTGAGGGTTACTATGCAAAGAGCATTCTCTTCGATAAGAGAGCATTGAATCGACACAGTGTTTTATATCATCGCGTGCAGCGCTTGACGGACGGTGGCGATATCACCCTTATGGCAGGCGAAGCGCATGGCGTCTCGGAGGGCGCTACATTCGACCTCTACGACATGTTGGACGGTGGTGCCGAGCCATTTGCGAAGGGTCTCGTCGCAAATCGGCCACGCATGCGCACTACGAAACTGCGGTTGGCCGGGGACACGGGTCACATAAGCCTTGGACCGCAAGCATGGGCGTGGCAGACCAGTCTCGGAAAACGCGACCCCCTAGAGGAAGTATGCATCGCCGTGCCGGACAACGAAGACATGTTGAAAGAGCTGACGGCAAAGATGGACGAGGAACGCACCGATGCTCGCAGCATCTGGCTGGTCAGCAAAGACAAGCCACATGAGCTCGCGATCAGCGAAAGCGAGGACGGTAAAGTCGCGAAATTTAGCATTACGGATAAGATCTCCAACGACAACGGTCTTATCGCCCTGCCGTTGCCAGTGGAGATCTCTTTCGAAGCGGACAAACTACGTCACGTAATGGAGGCTGCGAGGTACTTTTTCTATCACCTTCGCCGGTCAAATAAGCGGATGCCTCGTGTAACGCACCTTAAACTTGAAGCATGGGAGCTGGCGGAATCCAAGACGCTGAAAGGGACCTTCGAGCCCACAGGTCCCGACCTCAATGCGGGGGGGCTGATGAGTGTCCTAGTGGATGAGACACCGAAGAAGAAGTATGGGTTCAAGCTCGTCAACTTACTCAACATGCCTTGGTATGTCTGGATCTTTGCCTTCAACATGTCTGACCTCAGCATTGGTGCGTTTTGCTCTCGACCGGAGGTTCAAAGTGACTCACAATTGCACTTCTTTGTACTACAGAGAAGGTCTATTCTCCTGCCATCGCCAAGTCGAGTGAAGAGTCAGGAAACGGAAAAAAGCCGGGACAAGAAGCCGACGTGTCCCTGCCTGCAGGGGGCTCGCTCACGATCGGCTACGGCGCCGGAGGCGCCGACCCGCAGGAGTTCTATTTCGAGGACAACATCAACTTGGAAGTCACATACCTAAAGATCTTCGTGACGTCGCACAACGTCGACCTCGAGAATATCGTGCAGGAGTCTCCGTTTACCGACGAGCGTGGAGTGTTTCCAAAGCCAGTACCGTTGGGGGAGCTCTGGGATACGGTGCTTCTCGCGATCGTGCAGAAGTCGTAAGAAGATGGTGCATAACGAGGTGAATTCTGTAATATGCGCGTACTTTTCTTTGATCGTCTTGTTCCGTACCCAGATATCCAGATAGCTGATACTAGTTGTCGCTTTTGTACTGCCCCTCATACCGAGTAGAGGAATCTATCCTCAGCGTATTTCACATGCAAGAGATATCCTCCGCTAGTTACGCACCGGTCCGCAGTGGCAAGATGCGCCCGTACGCGGTTCATGCAGTCCTGGAAGCATATCGCGATGTTCCCGACAAGCAGATAGGACAGCACGGAAGTACGGTCGTTCTCAGAATTCTAGAGGTAAACGGTATCCGACAGTTCAATCGTTGGAACGTAGTTTATGACTGGGATCGATATTTCCGCCTGATTTTATAAAGGTACGTCTCGCGCTGAGGTGTACATATGAGATCCGATGGGTGGTATGGCGTTCAAGTTGGCCGTAGACGAGAACGTGCGTGCAATGAAGGGTGAACATAGTAAAGCAGAGACGATGTAAACTCAAAACGCCTGGAGGGTTTAGATTCACAGAATCAGTGAATCACACAGGTGGTGGGGGACGGAAGGAGAGAAAGGCGCGCTCGTGTTTTGACACAAGGGTCGTGAGTGTGCCTTTAATTCGTTCCCTACCCCGCCCGCCTCACCGCCGTCTACCCCCATCTCCTGTGGTCCCTTCTTCCGACATCGCTTCTAGTTACAGTCACTGCGGTAGCCCTTTGATATTTGAGCAGATTCCGGAAGTATAGGTAGGAGGGCAGAGATGGGATGGGGCCAGATGAAAGCCAGCTTGCGTGATGCCAGCGATTCAGTCGCGTATGTTTCCATTTATTTCTGTTGTCTGGTATCTCTGCCACCCTCAGTCTCGCTCACGCGCTCAGTGCTAGTCCGCCCGCCGCTACCCCGTCCCTTCAAAACTCCTCGCACATATCGGACCGGCCTCCCCGCCATCTGCCAACTTCGGCCCGCCGTGTTCGTACCTTCCACCCTGGCTAAGCTTTGCGTGCTCCCTTCCCTCCGTTTTGCCTTCTAGTCGTTCAAGGACCGGGCGTCAACCATCAGCGCTTCAGCGTCCATGCCGTTCACACTCCAGCGCTGGAGACGCCCCCCCCGCGTGTTGCAAATCCGAAGGGCCCGTACTGTCTCTCACACTCGAACACTCCACATGCGATGGAGGCACGCCTTGACGAAGTGGAGCCAAAGGTGAACGGTGAACGGTGAACGTCCTTCTTCCTGTAGGCTTCCTCCCCCGTGCTACTTCCCTTGAAGCCCGGCTCTATCCCGGGCGAGAATGTATTCTCGTCTGGCACGCTCCGAAAGCTGCTGCCGGTGGACGGGGGAGGGTTAGTGCGCTCGTGCGAGAGGGGTCACCTGTTGCTGGCGTCGCTTCCTCCCGCTTTCGCCCGTCGATAGTCACCTTACTAACGTTTTGCACAAGTAGCACAACATCGTATCGCCCAAGATGCGCCCTATCCCCGACCTGGATGCCCTTCTTGCTCGCCCTCGGATCCACGCCTCGATATAGGCCTTGTGGCCTGTGCTTCTATTCCCGGTTCTCCTGTGTAGTCCTTTGCGGCTTGTCCCTCGCGACCCGGCTCTGACCTCAGCTACTCGCCGCGATCTGACCCGTCACGCTTTCCCCTAGCAAACACCTTTGCCCCAGACCGCAAGCTAGGGCCACTCCGCCCCAGCTCGCCAGCGCTCCCTTACGTGGCGGGCTGTTCTCATCCTGCAACCTCCAGCACAAGCGCACGAAGACCGGAACCGCAGCCAAGGACAGTCAACGGCGGGGCTACTGGAAGGCATTAACGTTCCTGAGCGCGAGCTTGGTAGGCTCAGCAGCTGCGCATTCTTTAGTTGTTGTCGGTAGTTCCGGTTCCGGTTCCAAGCCGCCCGCCCTGACGAGCGTGTTTCTGTCTACGGTTCGTACGGTGAGCCCGGCGCAAACTATCATGTACACTTGATAATAGTCCCGATAAACATATTTTTTCACGACAGTGCGCTCGCAAGCAGTCGCAGGGTGCATACCATAGCTCCTACGGTGCGTTTCTCTATACAGTGCGAATCCGGCCGGGCCCACGGCCAGATATAGATGGACATCGTGCATACATTCAATGATAAATACCTGCCCGACTACCACCTACATACCTATCACAAGCCGGATCGGCTGGACAGGGAGAGTTAGAATATGCGCCACGTTGCTGACCCTGGCCGATTGGGACAACTGGGCTCGGGTGCATGGCGCCCGAGTGCCCGTGTGCGCTTCCGCGCTCTCCTTCATCTCATTACCGTGGTACGCCGTTTCTGTCCGGGCCAGTTGCAAAAGACTGATTACTGTAACACAACCTGCGGGCGTAGAAAATTGTTCGGTTTCGGTGCCAAAGCAAGACTAGCCGGATGCCTGTCTTCGTATGGCTCCCTAGGTGGCTTCGTCCATGCTGTATGTGTGCGGTGTGCCGCAGGGCACCACCTCGATCCCGCTGGCGTGTTACGGCATCGCTCCATGATCGACTCGACCAATGCATCTCTGTTCGCATTAGCTCTTCCGTATCTGATGCAGGCGAACGCTGTGCCGCCGACCGGAGTGTACATCTCACATGCTGACGACAGGTGCTACAAGAAGCTGTATGCGTGATAACACCGCACCTCACGTCCGGGGTTCAATGTATCCTTTCTATCTCAACGAACCGCTCTGTCCATAGCGCGCCGCCAACGTATGCCTGCAACACAGCCGCCGTGTGAGCTCGATACGGATGAGCGAACTCAGTGCGCTCACATTTAGATACCAATCTTCCGCCGACGCGAAGTGTGGGAGATCGTGTGGAGAGCCGGCTAGAGGTGCGTTTAGACGCTGGACATACGTGCGATCAGTGACTCAGTCTGATGCAGGACGGCGGACGCACATGCGGAGTCATCCTATGCGTCCTGCGCCGGCGCAGCCCAGCAGTTGCGAGACACGCGTCCATCCCTTCACACTTCAGATACCTTTCAAAGGCATGGGCGTTATCGTAGACCGCCGTTGGGCCCTCCATATACACGGTCGCGGCCTCGCGCACAGGCGGAACCTTTTCTTGGTTAGAGATCGCGTTCGGTCGGCCGAAGAGGAACTCTGACCTTGTTCTCGCTTAGCAGCCGGTCGAGTAGTCTCTTGTAGCCGTTCCTCGACGGCGCAGCTGCCTCGTCGTCGAATACACGCCAGTTCATGAAGTACCCTAGTAGTGCTGCGTGAGGTGAATCAGACAGCCGCGGACCCCATGCGTGCACTAGCGGCTTGATCCCCACGTAACTTCTGTCCATGATGTTCGACACGTCAACGCGATCGAAGCGTGCGCCTGGCGGAAGGCTGGCGGCGAGTTGTATCGCATCTTCGTTGTGGACTGCGATATCCAGTTTTATGCGGGTGAGCCGGGTGGCAAACTTCACAAGCTCTTCTGTGAGATAGAAATATAAGCAGCCATATAAATCCTCGGATCGCGCGCCGTGCGCCGCGCCCACTTCAGTGAAGGTCGGTATGCTGACTCATTGTCAGACACTGACGCGAAACATCCTTAAGGCGACGCACTCCCATGCCTCGAGCGGGTTCGAGCCGTCACTGAGTATCCAGTCACCGCTAGGAAGGAAGAGGAACCGATTCGGCGACGTGAACCGTTCTGTCGGCGCCGCGCACGGAAGCAATATGCCGCTCTTGCGGAAGTGAAAGAATGAGAGACGGTGCGACGGGCTGAGCGGATAGAACTCCTTGTGCAAATAGTCGACCCGCGAAGGAGCAAACCTATCGAAGCATTATTATCTGGCTGACAGGAGATAAAACGACTGGTTTATGGGAAGCAGACGAACCTGATCTTCTCTATCTCGTGCGCAGCATGGTCGCAGGTGTATACCGAGTCCCTGCACATCTTCAAAAGCTCGTAACAACCGGGGGAAATATCACAAGACAATTTTGTGGTCTCAGTCAACCGAATGTGAACAGTTCCGCCGCTCCAAGAGGCACAGAGACCGTCGACAATAGCGAAAATCTCGGCTTCATAGTCCGCAGGCAAAAATGCTGAATACCAGAAATGGACTGCGATATCCACAGCGCGGCGTTTGTCTGGAATTTGACCGAGGATGAGGAATAGCATTACGTTGCGAATGGTGACGAAGCCATCGTGGTCATTCATTAGGATCCGGGTTCGTCCGGTGTAGTCTTCGGAAAGACCGTTAACCGTGCGGACAACGTTGCGGAGATCTCCAGAGGCTGGGGTCGAAGTGAGGTATAGATAAGAATGAGAGATAACGGCTCACCAACAAAGGCAATGTTTCGATCCGAGCTGCCTGTCCTTCCCTCGTTTCGGTCCAGACACAAGATGTCCACCGCGGGCATGTTTCCCCAGCTGAATCAACTTAACCTCAGGAACGAGAGACCTAGCAAGCTATGATAGAGACGCACAGGCTGATCCCCTGCCCGAATGGTCTGTCCTCTTGGCTAAGAGCATCCATGCCCTCCACTTCCGACATGCCGGATATGAAGCTTGGGTGGTGGAAAGATCCGTGGCGCATGAACGACGGAACCCATGAACGACTGTTCAACTCGTGCCGACAAACTGCCCCGTTCGTGAAATTTTATCGTGTAAGGTAGACGCAGGAAAAAGCTCACGGGATTTATGAATGGGCCAGTGCTTAACCTGGCAGGCCTAAACCACATGTATAAGTTAGATGGCTAAAGGCTAATTTCATCAGAATACTCGCCTTTGAACAGTATGTCACGAGTTTGCACGCATTACAAGCAGACTTACCCATACCCGTGCATGTATTTTCTTTACTAGAAGGCGAAGCGTTTGCGCAAGGGGCATAGTCTAGCGGAAGATAGCACTCGGTACTCGCCGCGACGGATGGGATTGAAAGATGCTGGAACTGAGGCGGAGGGACCGACGCATGAGACTTTCGCCGTCGCGATCCGCGCGTAAACATGCCACGAAGTCGTCTCTCGTCCATTTTGCACGTCTGCGAGGGGACGGAAGTCAACGTACCTCGAATGAGAAAGAAAGAAGAGGCCGGGCAACCTTATATATTCGTTGCCAATGGGGAGCATACCCATGTCGTTCCCTCCCGCGACACGCCAACGATTCCCCGGACAAAATACTATAATAGTTACGGCTCATGAGGAATATGGTATCCGTTGTACGACACGGCCTAACCGGGTTCGAAACCCTACACTGCGTGTCTCCGTGTGTCAGACTCGAGCGACGCGATCACTGATTCTGGACGATTGTTAGCAAATCTGGAAGTGAAGAACGCTCTCGGATCATAACACGTGTTGTAGAGGTTTGGAGGCATGACAATTCTGAAGTTGAGCCCATATCAGAAGTTCCTGCTCTACTGAGAATTAAATGATGGGCGCTCCGGCCAGCAGACAAAGGAATCTCTTGATATCGACATCGTAGCACCGCATTTCGTGCATATCCATGGCTGAGATGAGGAAACGGGTCCACCGCTAGGGAAAAATACCTAGTGGACCGATCGACGCTGGCTGTAGGGTACACTCGAACAGCGGTGGAAGTATCAAGCGAAGCAGTACAGTCCATATTCCGCTTGGGCGAACGTGCGAGTGAAACAAATCTTGCAAGGCAAGGGTGCGACGAGCTCACCTGGCGACTTCAACGACTGGAAGTCCCCTCAGCACAAGCGACGCTGAAACCTCATCCGTCCACCGACTACTTGTGGGCCTGCCACTGAGCAGGTGCGGGATTGCGCGCGAGCCGAATATACGGGCCGCAGGCAAGGAGGTGTGAGGAGGGACGTCACGGTCCGAGTCGTTTTGCACGGGAATGCTAAGCAGGAAAATCGTTCGCCTTAGTTTCCCCGAGGTGAGAGTACGAGCGGGATCACGAAAACATGAGTTTGCTGGACAAAAACATGAGTTTGCTGGACAAAAGCATGCGCACGAGGATGTTTTAAGCGACAGCGTTTTTATAGGACGAGGGTCAGCGAGAGACAGAAGGTCGCCACCGGGGAAGAGCCGTGGGACGAAGGGCGTGGAGCGTCAGAGCAGAGGGACGCCTCTAGATCTTCTGTCATCACCCGCCTCGCTCAGACCCTCGCTTGCAGCGAATCAGCACCCTGACTCGTGCTTGCGAGAGCCTCGGGAACAGTTCACGCCTCTGAGCTCTTGCGTATTCTGCGGCCTTTCAATTAACTTTCTCCGCTATATTCCTCCCACTTCTGTCTCATACGTTCTCTGGGGCTGTTCCTCATCTACTGTGTGTCATGCTCACTATTTGTTCCCTCATTCGACTGCTGACCGAAGCACAGGTATCTTCGACACTATCTTCTTACTGTCTCTACGTCTCCATATCCCCTTTCCTCTTTGCCCAGCCCACTTTTCCCGTCATGCTTCCTCAATGTACACCTTCTATCATAGTCTGTAGGCTGTGTCAGCACGCGCGAAGCCCGGGCGACGCCGGAACATGTGCGCTCCTTCCTGCCACCTCCATTGACCGCTATCGCATAAACTTCCTTCTGTTTCGTGTCCAGAAACGAGAGTATACCCAAACTTGGTGTGCTCTGCTTCATACCACTCCCCTGCGCGAACACGAACTTCCGTGTAAACGTTGTACATATAGAAGCCGCTTGTCGATCAGCTATGCATCCTCCTTGAATATAGGCCAGTAACACAAAGATATGCCCCATGCGGGAAGCAGCTTTCCAGACGGGAGACCGTCTTCACGGCGTGATAAGCCCCACCCGTACACGTTATAGAGGCCATGGACAATATTCCTTTAGTTCGAGCACCAGGTGTGTCTTATTCGGCTCCAAAGGAAAGACAACGACCGACTGTAGATATAGATAAACACGAAGGGCGCTTTTGCATATACAACGTGCGCGTTGCAAAAAAAAGTTTGCCGAACCCTGGACGCTCGCTTTACACAGGACCAGACCCTCCGGCGCAAGGATGCTATCTCCTTTGACGCTACACTCGGACGCTACACTCTGGGGCGACAGTCATCGCCGGATGGCGATACGAAGCATGCCAAGTACACCAAGTGGTGGTATGTGCCTCGCGATGAAAGCGGGGCTTCACACTTGCCGCATTTGGATAGATAAAAATAAGGTTCGAACCGTCTATCTCACTCCGAGCAGCTCTTCTCTCGTCTGAGTAACTGTCTGGGACAAGGTTACTTTTGATGAATGGGAGCCTGTAGTGAGTGGTGGTCCCTCATTTTTGCGATGCGGTGTGTCGGCAGTGCAAGCCGATACTCTCAGCTTACAGGTTCGATTCCGGAAGGACTGCTCTCCGCTCACAGCGGACAAAACATCTCTGAACGCGCTTTACACGTTGTGCACACAGCCGACGAACCATAGAGATATATACTCTCGAACGGAGAGACGAATGACCGTATCGGCTTACCCTGTTTTCGAAGGTACGCGTATATCTGTCCCTCAGATTGAACCCCCTTTGCTATATCACGTCTGACTGTTCGACACCAGTCAAATTGCTGTACATTCAAGTCGATCCATTTAGTTATTCATTCTACGATCATGCCAGACGGCGGAAATACTCACCCAATCGACACTTACCCGTCGTCCAAGGACGATAATACGCCGCTCGCGAATATCAGCGCATCACCTAAGGATGCTGAGGATCCTAACACGCCCTGTATTGACTTTCTTTTCCCCCTTAAAGGTTCTGACGATGCACTCATGGATGCAAATGTGTCGTCTACGGCCATAGACTCGCCTAAGGATACCCCCAAGGATGCCTCTGAGAACCTTGAAGCGCTTTATCACACCTGCGACGACTCTGCGGAGCGGCTAGAAGCAATCGACTTTGCTCGCAATCTCACGTCCGTGGCCGAAATCTACTGGTCGCCGGGCTATCTCGCCGCACATCCCCCAGATTCTTCCTCACTCCCCGATCCCGATTTTCTGAACGTAGTTTCTACTCAACTCGGCACCTCTCTCTGCCACAAGGTACAACGAGACGCACTGAACGATCCCGAACACCCTCCCGTCGAGCATATACTCACGTTATACTGTCCGATCGAGGGTGGTGACTATGTCATCGACAATACCGTTCGCGAGCTAGCCAGACGGTCAAAGGCGGATGTTGTTGTTCTTGATGTGTTGCATCTTGCTGCTGGAAAGAATGGCCGTTACGGCTCGAGTACGTATCACTTGCCTGTGTACTTTCATCTCTAAACTTTCTTACAGCGGGTGCTCTGCTCAACTTTAGCGACAACCCGTTGTATAAGCGCGCCCCTTCCACGTCCCGCTCACGCTACTCCCATTATCTCCTCCACAATGATTCGGACGATGACTGTGCTTCCGAGGACATACCCCCGCCACCGTCCAGCGGCACCCCTCATTCTCCACGATTTGCCTTCGACTTACTCGTCAACATCACAACAAGTGCAACGGAACCCGCTCGGGAAAAGCGCCGACCTCGCATCATCTATGTTCGCGACTTTCCAACTCTGTCGTCTTCGCTCGGAGCGTGGTGGCCGGAGCTCCAGTCCGCTGTCCAGCTTCGCCGACGCTCTACCTCTGCATCCTCCAGTGCTCCCATCGAAAACAGGACGGTCATCGTTATCGGTGCGACTCCGGCCGGCACGTCTGCGCCGCGATATTGTGACGAAGATGGGAAGAAAGAAGACAGCAATCGTGAGGAAAGCTTTCGCAGGACTATGAAGAAGTGGGCAGAGGGTGATGATGATCCGCTCAATGAGGTGGCTTGCCTCCGGAGCAAGAACTTCCGTTCAGCCCTGAGGAACAAACGCGCGGGCACAGTCTTTCTTCGCAAGACGTTCCTCGTACCGGCTACTCGAGCGCCCGATCGGGAGAAGATGATGAGGGTCGCGCGACGCCAGGAGATCAACACGTTCCTGATGCGCTCTGCCGCTGCCGCCTGTGGTGCGTTCCTGCCTGACGTGTACAGCGCACAGGAGGGGGATACGATGTGGTGCGAGTGGGGGAAACAGCGCTTCCCGTGGCAGGTGATGTGCACTATCGTCGGGTTCGCCGTTGGCGACGCGGAGGTCGCAGCGATGGAACGCGTTCTCGAAGATGGTCTGGATGAGGAATGGTCTGCACCGCTTTCACTATCGTGGGACGACATACGCGGCAAGTGGGGCGTGCCGCGCATGCTGCGCGACAAGCGCACATCGTGGACCCAGGATGCGGAAGAGGACGAGAAGGAAGACGAGGATACGGAAGACGACGAGGATACGGAAGAAGACGACGAGGAAAAAGAGGAAGAGAAGGAAAAGGAGGAAAAGGGAGAGACGAAGAACGAAGATGAGGTCGTCAAGCGGGTCAAAAACGCTGATGATCTCTCGCGCCACGAGAAGAGCCTGCTCGTCTGCATCGTCGATCTCGGTACGCACCTCTTCGTGCTATTTGTTTACTATGTTCATGTCCATAAAGCATCAACGACGACAACTTTTGACGATGTTCTTCTACCTCCGGAAACCATCGACGCGGTCCGCACAGTTGCCTCGCTTCATTTACTGCATCCTGCTGCCTTCGAGCAGGGCATTCTCAAACAGCACGGTATGAAAGGCCTTCTCCTCTTCGGACCACCGGGCGTCGGCAAGACACACGTCGTACGTGCGCTTGCCAAGGAGTGTGGGGCTCGCATGCTGTCCGTCCAGCCGTCGCACATCATAGATATGTGGCTGGGTGAGAGCGAGAAACGCGTACGCGCCGTGTTCTCGCTTGCGAGACGCCTGTCGCCGTGTGTGATGTTTATCGACGAACTCGACGCGATGTTCTCGGAGCGCGCGGCGAATTCGTCATCTGCGTCCAAGGCGTATCGTGCCATCGTGACGGAGTTCTTGCAGGAGATGGACGGAATCTCGTCGAAGCGGGACAACGTCATAGTCGTGGGCGCGACAAACAGACCGTTCGACCTTGACGACGCAGTTTTGCGCCGACTGCCTCTTCGCATAATGGTCGAGCTACCCGGCGAAATACAACGCGAGGGTAAGGTCTTTCTCGTTCGGGGACACTCATACTTAATCCTTTTCCCAGAGATCCTGAAGATCCATCTCCGTGACGAGCAAGTCGATGACGATGTCGATGTCAAGCGGCTCGCCAAGTTGACAGACAGGTTTTCTGGCTCAGACCTCAAAGGTGAGCATGCTTCTGGCTCGTTTGTATCCGACGGGCCGACTCCTCTCCCTGTAGATCTTGTTGTTTCAGCAGCTCTCGATGCTACGAAAGAGTCTATCGAACTACCCTGGAAGAAGGCCGTTAAACCTTTCGCTGAGGATGCGTCGTCAAGCTCCGATACTTTACCAGTTCCAGCTGAGACACCAGGAATAGCGCCTAAAGTTACGTCTACAGAAACGCCAGCAGAAGTCTCGACTTCGCCGGCGCCATCACCTGTGTCTGATTCAAAACTCCCGGCTACCGACATAGCACATCCGACTACCAACAGAGAGTCTGTCACGTCAGGCCCCGTATCCACTGAATTCAGCCCTTCAAAGCCGACCCAAACTCAAGACGATAAGCTCACGGTTCCCTCGAATTCTGAGGCCTATAGACGCATCCTCCATTGGCGCAACTTTGTCCAAGCCTTGACGGAGATCTGGCCAAGTGCCTCTGAACACCTTGGCACATATGCAAAGCTGCGCCACTGGAACGATAAGTTCGGCAGCGGCGGACGTAAGCGGGATGAGGACGATGTGAAAGGGGATCCGGAAGTGGGAAATCATGAAGGCGTGCTGGCGAAGGTAAGGCGCGCTTTCGATCTATCCGATACAGAGAGGCTGTTGTTGAAGTGTGCCGTTGATCCTGGTGCGTCGCTGCTCGTCAGTTATATCAGGTATTTCGAGTCTAATTGAATGCAGCGGCTATCACGACGACATTCGCGGATGTACATCTCCCGGTACACACGATCGATGCCATACGCACTCTCGTCTCTCTCCCGCTCTTAAAGCCCGACGCTTTCGCCCATGGTATCCTTCGCGAGCACGGCATGCGCGGCAGCCTTCTCTTCGGCCCACCTGGCACTGGAAAGACACACGTCGTGCGCGCGCTCGCACGCGAGGCCGGCGCGCACATGCTACTACTCAAACCATCGGATGTCCTGCACTGCTACGTCGGCAAGTCGGAGAAGATTGTGAAATCGATCTTTTCGCTCGCTCGGCGCCTGACTCCCTGCATTGTCTTCATCGATGAACTCGATGCGCTCTTTTCGCAGCGCAGTGGGGATCGTGAGCGCAACGGGCACCGCTCAATGTTGACGGAATTTATGCAAGAAATGGACGGTCTGCTGGGCAAGAACGAAAACGTCGTTGTCATCGGCGCGACGAATCGGCCGTTCGACCTTGATGATGCGCTCATACGGCGCCTACCTCTCCGGCTACTTGTCGACCTACCAGGTGAGAAAGAGCGCGAAGGTGCGTGCATGCGTTTTGCGACTATCTCTACGTATTCATTGTGAGCAGAGATCCTCAAGATCCTTTCGCGCTCAGAGACGCTTGGTCAGGATGTCGATCTAGCAAAGATAGCGAGGGAGACCAGCAAATTCTCTGGTTCTGACTTGAAGCGTGCGTCAACCGCAACACGGGTCCCCACCTCACTTTCCCATACTGATCGTCGTTTGGCAGATCTTGTCGTAGGTGCAGTTCTCGAGTCTGTGAAGGAGTCCGTGACTCTCCCGTGGAAGACGGATACGCCCGCAGCGCCTGCTTTGCAGGCACCATCCGGGATCGTCGAAATCTCCTCAGAAGAGCAAGCTGCATCAGCTTTGCGCGTAGTTCACGCCCACCATTTCGCGCTTGCAAAACGGGACATCCATCCAAGCGCCACAGAGGATATGACTTCGCACTCGAAGCTACGTGAGTGGGACCGCAAGTTCGCTAGTGGCGGCGGTTCGAAGACGAGCTGGGCGCATAGTGCTTCGCGCGACTGGAGTTCAGGCTCTTCTTCAGGCGAGGGGAGATATGCGGGTGACCAGTCCGGGTACACGGGCAGCCAATCCGGATATATGGGCGGTCAACTAGGGTATACTGGCAGCCAGTCCGGATATGTGAGCAGCCAGGCAGGATATCCGGGCGGCCAGGCCGGTTACGCAGGAAACCAGGCAAGTTATGCTAACGGCCAGTCCGGCTTCGCTGGCGGTCAATCCGACTACGCTGGCGGTCAGCCCAACTACACTGGTGGCCAGTTCGGTTACGCTGGGGGCCTATCCAGCTCTGCGGGCGGGCAGTCGGCGTCCGCTCCAGGTGGTGCAGGGTTCGCCTACGGTTATGGGGGTGGTGGGGACCAAGGCACCGTGCTGTCCGGATTTGGGGGGAAATCGGGACCGGGCTCGCGAAACATTGACGAAGTCCTGCACAATATCCGGATGAGAAAAAGGAAGCGCGAGGAAGGGGTATAGAGGTGGAGCGCGTAGCAACAACGGAGAATCTGGTCTGAAACTCGCGTATCTTTTACGTACGCTACTCCTAGCATTACCCAGAAGAATAATAACTTTAACGTTGCTGTCGCACGACGTTCTGACGTTGAGGAGCGTACCGGGACTTGAGGGATGAAGTCATATATCGTATATCAGTGATGCAGCAGCCTTACTCCTTCAAAGAACCCATGCTGCAAGGTCTGACCAGAAATCGGACTTATCTCCCACGTCAAGTGCGTTGAAGCACTCGATAGCTTTTTCCTAGCTTCTCGAACGAGAGTCCGTCACCACCGCCGTCGTCAACTTGTTGAACAGGGGAATATATGCAGCTTTTACTGGGTTTAAGAGCCGATAGGCAAGGCGGGGCGCTGCACGACATCGAGTGGGCATTGTTACAGAACGCGGCGCGCGCGGTCCTCCTTCCACGTCCAAATTCCGCCTTGGATTGCTTCCGAGCCTCGAGGACGATCTCCATCCACGCAGCCGAGTAACAGGTTACATCGACGCGCAGCACAGCCCGTGTAGGGAAGATTGGAGATAGCATCCTGAGGGCGCGTGTGCTATACGAGTGCAAGATACTCTGGCATGAAAGACACGAACGGCGTACTCTGCTGCGTAAGCCAGAGATCTCTCCAGCCGCTCTCAATCCCTCACCGCTGATGAGTTTTACTAGCCTCGTGGCTCGTCCCTCGTTCGTGA
Source organism: Vararia minispora EC-137 (assembly GCA_022160365.1). NCBI lineage: Eukaryota > Fungi > Basidiomycota > Agaricomycetes > Russulales > Lachnocladiaceae > Vararia > Vararia minispora. The sequence goes on from MU273736.1 coordinate 25,038, forward strand.
AGCAGAGCATCGCCGTGTTCAACAGGGCGCGCCGCGTCTTGCCGTCAGACTTATGTTGGGTACGCGATTGTAGCATAGATATCGGATGTTGTAGACAAGAAGCTACACGCGGACCCAACGATGAGCTGACATGCTGCACGCCATGCTACATATATACTTTGCGATCCGGCATGCGTCTGCACCATCGTACAAGAGCTACGGGCACGTAAGTGAATAGCTTCTAAGCGAGCAAAAAGTCAGGGTTGCGCGCTGTTCCGCTGTATTAGATCCTTTCACAAAAAAGGTAGGTCCTGCCGGTACACAGGGTGGTTATCGCGAAAGGCCCTCCAGCCGCTTGCGCTGATCCATGTGTTGGAGATCGATGGATTTGTCCGCAAGATTGAGGAAATCGACTCTCATACGAGCATGCTATTCTGTGTCAGATTATATCACAAGCCGTGTGTATATGCGTACCTTCAGCTGGCTTCCTGCACAACATTCCTCACTTCATATCTGCGGAGGACTGGTGCTCGAACTTAAGCATGACCTAGCTCTCCCTTCTGCACTGAGAGCGAAGACTCATGACTGAGGGCCCGCAATCGTTGGACATGGCTTTGGAGGGCAACGGTAGTTCGCGGCGGACGGCGAAGACACGAGCGGGCGACAGAGTGGCGAAAGCTGCAGGCGAAGAATCAGGCAATGAGCAATGGAACATCATCCGCGACATCGCTCTCATCGGTAAGGAAGGGGCTTGAGTCTAAATCCGTTGTACATGAGCTAAGCTGTCCGTTGGAGGCGTAGTGCGATGATCCTACGAACAACGGGAGCCGAAGGTGAAGGTCCTGAATGACGGACCGTACAGCGGTGATACCTGCAGCAGCGGACGATGAATCAAATGCATTGGCGGGCCGGAGGCCCGTTGTTACACAGGGATTAAAGTGACAGCGCGAGGCCAGGGCCACTAAAACTATGAAATCTACGGAACGTGTATGCGAAGGGCAGCCGCTCGGGCTGCTGGGCTGGGAGGCGCAAGCGCCCGTGATGAAGTGCTCCTATGCGGAGCCCGGGAGGGAGAGGGAGACTGTACTACTCAGGAGAGGGGGGGGCATCAATAAATGTAAAAGCAGAAGGGTTGGTCTTAAAAGCCGAGAAGCTCTGCGCCGGGGTGGCTGGAGTTCTTGAGGAATTCGAGGAAGTTCGCGCGGTTGCGGCGGTATCGGGGGCAGGAGTTGAGGATGTGGGCCCGTGTCTGGATGACGTGGCACTGGGGGCAGCGCCGGTCTTCGTTCGGGAAGAAGCGCGTTCGGTACTCGCCAGTAGGGGCGTGGTTGGTGATGGCGCGTGTGAGCCGCGCGACAAGGCTGTTTGCAGCAGCGGACACAGGCACAGATCCGAGGGCGGGGAATGGGACGGCTACAGGGTAGGCGCGGGAATGAGGAGCGATGCCGGGCGGACGGCGGACGGCGGAGGCGGCAGCAGCTGAAATGTGTATCTAGGCCTCGGGCAGCAACAGTTTCCGGTATATGAACTCGCGTTCGCGGGCATCAATGGAGGCAGAGGAGCGCTCGGGGTCGGCGGGTGGTGGGGAAGCCGGTCTCTGAGCGCGGAAGATGCGGAGCGACGCCACGCATGCTAGCGGCCGGATGGGTGAGATGGAAGGGTGGCGGGAGTGACAACGGCAGGGGCGGACGGGGACGTACGAACCTGTGTGATCGTGCGGGTACCCCCTTATCCAGTCCCGTGTATGAGATAGTCAAGAGCAAAGCTGATCGAAGGTCGTTGAGGTCGTTGGGACATGAAGGGAAGATGCGTCGTGTCTAAATCACATCGAAGCGTAGGCTCTCTTCAGCCTCCTTTCCACCTCCCATCACCCGACTCGCCCGGGCTCTCGCTCGCAGCGAATCAACACCTTGACCCGCGCTTGTGAGAGTCTTAAGATAACACGCTTCACTGCGCCTTCGCGACCGCAACCAAGCGCTGCGGCCTTTCAAGCATTTTACTGGCTTTTCTCCCGCTCTTTCGGCGTTGCGCATGCTCTCCGGGCCCACCCTCTGCCTACTGTGCACCATGTTGATTATCCTTCCTTTTGTCCTCTCTGCCTAGCCTGCCATGTTCCCCCTCTCGTTGTGCGGACACCTAGGCCACCCTACGCCACCGCAGTCCCATCCTGCAGCACGAGTGTGCTACATAGGACAGTGTCTGCGTACTTAGCGATCAACGTTCACGATTGAGGGCCCCTTGGCGCGCTCGTCCGGCGGGTGATGCGCGAGAGGCGCGGTCGCTGGCTTCTTATGCGTACCAGCACTGTCGTTCGTTCGGTCGCCGCCAGAACGTCGTGAAGTTTCCGCACATACTCTGTCGCCCAGAGGTGTGCCGAGGGCGGATATCTCTTGTAGTCCCACCATGGCCACGTAGCGAGGCGCGTACCAATGCACTGTGAAGAAAACGGGCTTGCGTTCCGACGCGCAACCGCGCCGAATGTCGAGGGGATGAGAGGACTGCGAGGGTAGTGTCGAGCAGAGCAATTGTGAGAGTCCGTTGGAGGGATGCAAAACGATGGCGCCGTTGGCCTCGTCTCACTGGCATTTCTGCAATTACCGTTCATGTGCGCACATCCGCATCGCGCGTCTCTGGACAAGCATATCTTCGAGTCCAGCTACTCCCCCGTCACATCCGATGTCCTATTCGCTACTATGATTACGGTGTTATCCTGTGCAACTACGTACTTTTAGACATAGATGGATTGGAGCAAGCCCGCAATCAAGCCGAATCAGCGGTGGTCCACGTCCAAAGCCGGGGACAGGACGCGCAGGTGGTGAAGCGTTGAAAGGCCTCGCAGTCCATTCGTGCCCCTTCGCTCGACTTCGTCCCAAAGGCGTAAGCGCACTTTTGTTGTTACGGGCGAATCAGCTCGTGCCAAAAACCATGGGCAAGTTGTGCTCGCGCAGGAAGCCATACAGCTCCCGCTAGTCGACCCCATGAGAGGGCGGTTCAACGTTCAACTTCGGAATATGGATATCCTTGACATCCGCTGCAAGCCGAAACGTGCGAGCCCTCCCGTTTAATCTGTCAGCACGGGACAGCAAGCGAGTGAGATGACGATATGCGTCGCGAAAATCCGTCTTTCGACGTCGTATCGTGCCTGTTTATCGAGTCGTTCGATGCCCGCTCTTGACACTTGTCGGGCGCAAGGGCTCGCGGATAAATGTAGCTTCGAATTCTCGGGACAAGGGCACGCACGATCCTGCTCCGAGCGATAGTGAGCCCAGCATAAGGATACAAAAAATGGTGAAACGCACTGTAGGTCCGGGAGATACGCCTCGTACACGCCGTTGCCGCGATGTTCTCGGGCAAGACGTCACCTTCCCGAACACGCGTAAAAAGCCAGCGGTAGACTCAGTCGAGCGAATGGCAGGTGTGCTCATATTCGGCAGAGCCGGCGCCAAGTTCGGGTGTGGAAGCAGGACGCCCGTGTCTTTAGCAGACCCGCAACGGCGGGGCCGTAGACGGGGATTGAGCGACTTTCGTCTGCTGCCGATGAGGACGGACGGTCGTCAGAGGGAAGAATGTGTACACAAGAAGACGCATTGCAGGTGATGGGGGACAGGCGATTGATGCGCTCCGAGCGTCATCTACGGAGTGCAGTTAGAGGTGCGCGCTTCTGGATAGGCTTCGACACACGGCTGCTCTGCTCTACATCCTTCACAGTAAACTTCATCCCTCTTGCGCGTGCATCCACCCTCCTATTGAGTAGCCTATGAACGAGAGCATCAGCGACATGTGCCTGGCATAATGAACTGCACAACGCACATCATGCCTTCCGACTGCACTGCCTTACTCCGTGGCCTTCGCATCGACAGTCGTGGGAATCGGCGGGTGCGGGAGTTCGAACAGCATGAAAAGTAGCATCGTCAGAATCGTAGGACCTGGTACTGAGGCTGACGCGAGTGGGCGGTGGGTCGTGGTCTGTCGTGGTTCAGCGACAACGCGTCGCTCGACGTCCGCATTTTCCGGCGCGCAGAACTTGAATCATCCCACGATTTTCTCCCAACCTCAAATTCTTATGTCCGTGATATACACTTTCATTCCAATCCTTCTATCCATTACGCACCATCAACGCATCCATACCCTCACCATCCTCGTAGTTGGCAGATCTTCGAGTCACGAGAGTAGACGAGACAAACGGTTCATGGCACTCGGCCGATTACTGCAAGGGACACTAGGCGTCCGTGTTGTGTCGGCGACGAGATTGCCTCGACCCCGACCTCAGCCCCCAACTCCGCCTCCCGTCTTCTGAGGCGTTCCTTCCGACCTTATCTTCTTCTTCTTTAATCGAGTGGGTAACGTCAGCGGGGCGAAGCCCCGACGACGGCGCCGAAGGCGCCGCCGCCGAGACCCGCCACCAGCCTCGTCACGCACTATCAAGCGGCGGGGATTGAACCTGAGCCGTCCTCCCTCTTGCATTATCTTCTTCCTGGCATCGAGTGCGAAACACGCGAGTTTCGCGAGGCACGAGGGCTAACGACAGTGTGCTCAGGCTGCGGCGAGGGATGGTAGCCTTGTGTAACTCACTATTGCTGTACTATTGTGCTACAGAGTGCTGAGGCCTGAGGGCCGGCCAATGCCTGAAAGGCACCTGTCGCGTTCCTTGCGACGAAGGCTATGCTAATCCATTCTTTCTATTCTTCGGACCGAATTGACAGTCTGATTTGATCCAGGTACAGCACCTTTGACAGTGACAGTTGGACACCTGTGAGAAGCTAGCGTCTCGTGATCTTTTGCAACCTGATAGCTTGACACGCGCGCACAGCTCATGGAATTTTCATTCGCTAAGCGACCAAGATATACGGTCGATTTTTGCCTCTCGCCTCTCGCGTCCCATCGTGCCTTCTTTGACTCAATATACGGCGAGTAGCATCCATCTAAGGATTTGTTTATGCCTGACGGCGATCAGTGTTACAGGACCAAATACGCAGGCTTCGCCGTACAAGCGCACTCTATGTCGCCAGATTCTACAATTGGAAATGCGGAATCTGACAGAAGGACCAGTTCTCCTGTGCGCATATCCTTTTCCTTCAGTTTTGAGCTGCACAGAATATCACGACGCAGAATGATACCGATGCTGAACAGAGGTTGCCCGAAGGTAGCACGTACGAGAACGGAGTTGACGAGGCTTCCCAGCTCTCTTGTCTGGACTCGGACGCACCTGATGCAGTTATCTCCGAATGCGTAGGAAAAGAAACGGTATCTTCGTTTTCAGCTGCGCCTATCCCCACACCTCTCACGCAAGGGCGATGATTGTGTATAGAACTCGTCAGATGGTTACAACAAGCTTAGGGCGCTGCTTTTGACCCTGCGCTCCTCGGAAGAGCACGGCATCGAAGCACAAGAGCTCGATAAACCAAAAATCGGCCATACAGCTTGGTCGGCTGTAGATGCTGAAAGCAAACAGCGCGTATCACGACCTGTAGTAATTCCTGCCCTTGTCAATCATCGCCGGTTTTTGATGTTTCTATGCAGCCCATGCAATCCGGTATTCCCTCAGAGTTCTACGGAGACGATGGCGTGGACCTTAAACGAGATATAGTGGAGAGTACGACTGTCTTGGAGGCTCTGCAGGTAACACATTGATTCATAACATCATGTTGTCGCCTTGCTAACAGACCTTAGGGCGACCTACCCGTCGAGACTCTGACATATCGGGGGCAAGATTTGGAGCGCACAGTCTCGCTACACTCTCAGGATAGGGAGTCGCAAGCACGAATGCCCACGCATACGCGGGTATGTGCATGTATCATTGGCCATCAATATGACGTTCAGTGAAGTTCCAGGCTTTGCAGTTAGCTAAAGACGGGGCTGCGCTTCTTGAGAAAGCAAAATATAGCTCCAGCCCGGAGCCGCTGAATACGGCGATTACAGCTCTCCTAGAGGCTAATGATCTCATTCCCGACGGCCACCCGGAACAGCCTGGATGTCTCATCAGTCTCGGTGTTGCACTCCACACTCGCTTCAAACGTCTTGGCCAGCTCGACCATCTCGAGCAGGCGATTTTGATCCAGCGTTATGTTGTCGCACTCATCCCTGACGATCATCCTGATAAACCTGCATGTCTGGACAATCTCGGCACCGCGCTCCAAAACCGGTTCAGTCGTCTTAGCCAGCTCGACGATCTTGAGCAGGCAGTTTCATTCGGAACCCATGCCGTTAACCTGACCTCCGATGGCCATCCCGAGAAGCCGTCCCGTCTCAATAATCTAGGGAACACGCTGAAGATCCGTTTCGACCGCATCGGCCAGCTCGATGGCCTCGAGCATGCGATTTCGTTAATGCGCCATGCAGTCGATCTCACCCCCGACGTTCATCCGAACAAGCCGTTCTGTCTTCACAGTCTTGGTGGCGCTCTCCGAACCCGCTTTAACTGCCTTGGTCAACTCGATGACCTTGAACAGGCGATTTCCATGAAATACCATGTTATTGATCTCGCTCCCGAAGACCATCCCGACAGGCCACTCTTTCTCAGCAGTCTCGGTAGCGCACTGCGTGCTCGCTTCGACCGCCTAGGCCAGCTCGGCGACCTCGAGCAAGCAATTCCAATAATGCGTCGTGCCGTCAATCTCGCCCCCGATGGCCATCCCAAACTGTTGGGATATCTCAACAACCTTGGCAATGCACTCGAAACCCGCTTCGACCGCCTGGGGCAACTCGACGATCTTGAGCAGGCGGTTTCGATGAAGCGCTATATCGTCGACCTCACTCCCGACGACCATCCTGACAAGCCATCCCGTCTCGGCAATCTTGGTGGTGCACTCCAGACCCGCTTTGACCGTCTTGACCGGCTCGACGACCTCGAGCAGGCGATTTCAATAATGCGCTATGCTATCAGTATAGTTCCCAGCGACCATCCCAGCAAGTCGTCTCTTTTCAGCCGCCTCGGCAGTGCACACCAGACTCGCTTCGACCGCCTCGGCCAACTCGACGACCTCAAGCAGGCTATCTCAGCAACACGTTGTGCTATCGACTGCACTCCCGACAGCCATCCTAACAAGCCACCCCGTCTTAACAATCTAGGCAATGCGCTTCAGACCTGCTTCGACCGTTTTGGTCAACTCGACGACCTCGAGCAATCGATTTTAATGATACGCCGTGCCGTCGATCTCACGCCCGATGGCCATCCCGACAAGCTGTCCTATCTCAATAATCTTGGTAGCGCACTCCAGACCCGCTTCAACCGCCTTGGTCAGCTTGATGACCTTGAGCAGGCGATTTCAATGAGGTCCCATGCTGTCGATCTCACTCCCGACGGCCATCCCGACAAGCCGTCCCGTCTCGGTAACCTAGGTGATGCACTTGGAGCACGCTTTGATCGCCTCGGACGACTTGACGACCTCGAGCAGGCGATTTCAAGAAAACGCCATGCTGTCGACCTCACTCCCGACGATCATCCGAGCAAGCCATCCCGTCTCAGCAATCTCGGTGGCACGCTCCGGGCCCGATTTAGCCGCCTTGGCAGACTAGATGACATTGAGCAGGCAATCTCAGTAATGCGTTTTGCCGTCGACCTCGCTCCCGACGGCCATCCCAACAAGTTGGCGTACCTAAATAACCTAGGCAATGCACTTGAAACCCACTTCGACCGCCTTGGAGAGCTCAACGACCTTGAGCAGGCAATTTCAATGAAGCGCAATGTTGTCGATCTCACTCCCGACGGCCATCCTGACAAGCCGTCTCGACTCAACAACCTAGGGAATGCGCTTAGATCGCGTTTCGACCGCCTTGGCAGGCTCGACGACCTCAATCAAGCAACTTCTATAATGCAGCAGGCCGTAGATCTTACTCCCGACAGCTATCCCGACAAGCCGTCCTATCTCGACAATCTTGGTACTGCGTTCCAGACTCACTTCGATCGTCATGGCCAGCTCGATGATCTCGAGCAGGCGGTCTCAATAACGCGCCGTGCTGTTGAACTCACCCCTGATGGCCATCCCGACAAACCGTCCCGCGTCAGTAATCTAGGAAATTCCCTTGAAGCTCGCTTCGATCGCCTTGGGCAACTGGACGATCTCGAACAGGCAATTTCAATAAAACGGCATGCCACCGATCTTATCCCTGATAGCCATCCCAATAAGCCATCCCATCTCAGCAATCTAGGGAATGCGATAGAAACTCGCTTCAGACGCCTTGGCCAGCTCGACGACCTCGAGGAGGCAATTTTACAAAGGCGCCGTGCCGTCGATCTCACCCCTAATGGCCACCCTGACAAGCCGAAGTATCTCAACAATCTCGGGATCGCTCTCGAAAACCGTTTCGATCGTCTTGGTGAACCCGGTGATCTTGAAGAAGCAATTTCAGGAATGAGCCAAGCTGCTGACCTCACCCCTGCTGACCACCCCGACAGACCGACGCATCTCAATAATCTCGGGGTTGCCCTCAGGAAGCACTCCAGCTTCCTCAGTGAGTCCGACGGTCTAGAGCAAGCAATTTCACGATTACACGAGGCTGTTAACCTTACCCCGCTTGGTCATTCCGCAAGGCTGATATATCTCAATAATCTCGGCATCGCCCTCGAGGACCGCTTTAGACGTCTTGGCGAGCTCAGTGACCTCGAAGACGCGATTTCAAAAATAGACCAGGCTATTGAACTCGTCCCCGACGGTCACCCTGACAAACCGATGTGTCTCATCAACCTCGGGAATGCTCTTGAGATGCGCTTCTTCCGTCTCGGAGAGCTGAACAACCTCGAGGCCGCTTTAAATGCTTTCCTACTGGCCGCCGATCAAGAGAGCGGCCCTCCGTCTCATCGGCTCAACGCTGTCATGCGCTACGCTAATGCGTGCCGGCTTCAGATCCAGCGAGGCCATGCAACGTATCAGGACCTCCTGCCTGTCTATAGCCGGGCTTTCGCTCTTATCCCAGAGGTCGCGTGGCTGGGAACGAGTGTCGCACAACGCTATGCAACACTTTCTCCCATTGGGGAGGTAGTTAATGGCGCGGCTGCTGTTGCTATTCAGACAGGAAACCTTTCCCGTGCCGTGGAATGGTTAGACGGAGGCCGCGGTGTCGTATGGGGTCAAGTTCTTCGACTGCGCAGCCCTGTTGACGATCTTCGTCACCACCATCCTGATCTTGCCGATAGGCTGCAGTCTGTGTCTCGCGCTCTTGAGAGTTCGGGGAACCACACAAGGTTGGGCTCAATTGGGGATTACATGCAACCGAGCTGATACGTGTTGCAGCAACACGCTAGATACGGGCCCTCATGATCGGACGTCTGTCCGCATACGGCTCGCACAGGACTACCGCAACCTTCTGGTCCATATTCGTGAGCTCGAAGGATTCAAGGATTTCCTCACGCAGAAGACTTTCTCTGAACTTGTTGCTCCCAAGCGCTCGGACGGCCCAGTTATCATCATAAACGTGCATTCGTCGCGTTGCGACGCCCTTGTCGTATTCGGCTCTGCCGAACCCATCACTCATGTTCCCCTTCCAAAGTTATCTTATGCGGATGCCAAGAAGATGTACTCGCATTTTACCCGGTCGCTGGTCGAGGCGCGTGTTCGGAACCGCGAAGTTCGCGATGAGATCCTTCCTATTCTCGCTCATGACCTTACAATTCCTGTTCCTGCGAGAGCTAGCAAACTCTCACCGAGTGGAGCCGCTCTGTCAATTGCGAGAGTGCTGGAAACTTTGTGGTCATGCGTTGTGCATCCCATCATAGAGGAAATCCGGGAGAGAGTGCGTAGATTGTTCCTTTTGTTTGAACGACACTTATGTCAACCCAATTTCCTAGCTTGATAATCCTATCGCGGGCACTCTTCCGCATGTGACGTGGTGTCCAACGGGGCCCCTCGCTTTTCTTCCCATCCACGCCGCAGGAATTTATTCTCCCTCTGTGCACGGCCGTGGGACCAGACTATCAGACCTCGTCGTCTCCTCGTACACCCCGACCCTGTCGGCCCTGCTTCGATCACCGAATACGTCTGCTGGCGGATGGTCCTCCATAAATGCCCTAGTCATCTCGCAATCGGAGACGCCTGGGATGAGTGCGCTCCCTGGTGTTACCGCTGAGGTAGCCAACCTTCGGAAGCATTTGGAGGGTGAAATAGTCCATCTCGACGGCGAACGAGCGACTGTCGGTGCCGTGCTTCGAGCCTTGAACGAAGACCGGTGTCAGCTCGTTCACCTCGCATGTCATGGTCTCCAGGACGCCAAGGACCCTACGGAGAGCGCGTTTGTGCTGCACGACGGTTGGCTTTCCCTATCTCAGCTCATGTCGTCCTCGGCGAATAATGCCGAGCTCGCGTTCCTTTCGGCATGCCAGACTTCGACCGGAAATGAAAACCTCCCAGAAGAAGCTGTTCATCTTGCCGCTGGCATGCTTGCCGTCGGATTCAGGGCCGTGATTGGTACGATGTGGTCCATCAACGACCGCGACGCACCTCTCGTCGCAGACGAATTTTATCGTCGGTTAAAGGAAGACTATTCTGGGAGGGACAGGAGATGCGGTGCGGCGTACGCTTTACACGAGGCCGTAAAGGTTCTGAAAGACAGGGTCGGGGAGTCTAACTTTACGCGCTGGGTCCCGTACGTCCATTTCGGGGTGTGACATGGTCTAGATAGGATAACGTTGGGGTGTTGATTATATATACTAGTGAATGACCATGGTAAGCGGACAAAAAGCCCGTAGTGTGCGCGCGGAGGACGCGATTATCCAACCCGCCGCTCGCTGTGCTTCCCGTATGACCTCCGAGTCGTGAATTGGTAGGCGTCTAAATCGGCGGCTACGTCGTCGTATAAGAGCTACGAACGTGTAGTCGAATAGCTTCTGAGTAAGCGGAGAATCAGAATCGTTCGTTGTGAGGTTATGCTGGGTCCTTACTATACAGGGAATACGGCCCCTGCCAGTACATGAGGCGGCGAGCGTATGTGTGAGGGACTCTCCGGTTCCTTGCGGTGGCCCGTGTGTGTTCAAAAGATCCTTGAAACGCAAGCAGGTAGACAATTTTGGCTGCCATTATAGAGAATATTAACTTTCATACATCCTGCCGTTCCGGATCACTGGCATGCCACATCGCTGACTACCATGTGCGTACCTCTAACTAGCTCCCCGCACCGCATTCGCCATTTCACCCCTGCGAACTGATGCTTAAACATGGATACGGTTCGGCTCTTCCTGCTACACCGAGCTCAGCTGTTGGTGACTGAAGGCGCGCGGTCGTGCGGGGCCGCATTGAGGCACGGCGACAGTCCGCGGTGGACGACGCTGGCCCGCGACAGAGCAGCGAACCCCGTGAGCAAGGGATCTGGTAACGAGCGACAGCGCGTCGTTCGCAACGCAGCTGCACAGGTTAGCCGCGATGCTGAGGCGCTGCAGGCCAACAGGCGTAGATGAAGCTCGATCAAATATGGGCCGAGTTCAAGTTGTGCGTTGGAGAATCAGTGGGGGAGTCTCGGCGGACGGCGGGAATTGAAGCCGGCGGTCCTGAGAAGTCGTACAGGAGCAATTTGCGCAGCAGCGGACGAAGGCACAGATGTGTGGGCTGGCGATGGGACGGCGGCCGGACAGATACGGGAGTGCGGAGCGATGCTAAACAGTCATCGGGCGGTGGCAGCAGCTGAGACGTATATCTGCTGAGCCTTGGGCGGGCGAGAACAGTTTCCGTATGTCAGTTCATATTACCTGCGCCGCTGCGGGCGTACACGGAGATGGGGAGGCGTCCGGGACGGTGGATGGTGGGGAAGCCGGTCCTTGAGTGCGGGAAGCTGTAGAAGATACAGCTAGTTACGGAGAGCTTGTCCAGCCGTGTGACGCGCGTGAAAGAAATCGAGAAATCCCGAAGAAATTCAAAAAAGCGACGGCAGTGTGACCTTGACCTCATGCTACTGTGTACAAGCTATAGCAAGCATTCCCTCTCGACCTGTACCATCCTGGACGGAGCGATGCCTTCCAGTCCGCACTGTTTTCACGTCTGCTAGGGCTTATACATAGCTCTTCCCCAAGTCGAAAGATAATATCCAGTATTCATCCAAGGCGAGACGGCACGGAGACGATGTGGAAGGACTTCAACGTCAGCATGGTGGGCGTGAGGTGCGGTGCACTCCCCTTTCTTCCAAGGAATGAGCATCTCATGTTTGTACATAAGTTATTCAGAGAGGCGGGACCATGCAGACACACCCCAGCAACGAACTCGAACGCAATGGACTGTGTCTAACAGCCGTACCCTCGTATGACGCTCTAAGAACACCGTTCATTAGTCTCTCACTACGTGCCACTTGCTGCCGTACGTTACCAACGCGAACATCTCATCCGTCCCCACCCCAATCCGTCTTGTGCGCCCGTAAGGGGCAATTGCTATCATTCGTCAACAGCCTCGCCGTTACCGGATTGCCTAAGAAACAAACGGCCTTCTTTGACTGTCGAATCTGACACGGCGACAATTCCGTTTCTGTGTATGATTTGTAGGGCGGGGTCTACGGAGGTCATCTTGGGATCCGGGAGGGACGTTTGCTTCCACGGGAGCTTGCGCCCGGACAGCAGCGGGGTACACGTCGTATATTTTGTAGTATGTGTCCCCGAATATTTGTGATCTAAGCCAAGCTCATTGACAGACAGACGTGCTCGTCTACTTGGCATGAAGCGCATATATCCACAAGTGTGTATCCATGTCAGGTCACCACTGCATAGACAGTGCGTAATGTCTAAGCATGCTTATATGCTTCTCAACGCTCCACATTACGGTACGTGATAGCTACACGAACGGGAGGCGAAGAGGAGGGACTGCTACATGGGTAGGCAAGCGAGGCAAGGAAACGAGGAGAAACGGGACGGGTAGGGCGGGAGAGCAGAAAAAGCAGGGGAACAATCACGTGGGCGACTGGCGAGGGAACAGACAGCGCGGCGTCAGCTTCCAGGTGCTGCACGGAGCACTGAGGCCATACCTGACGAGGAGGACAAAGCGGGGGATGGCCGTGGCGACGCCCTTCAGTGACGATGGCCGCAGCAAGCAGCGCTAGGAGCTCGAGTTCAGTCCGAGGCAACAGTGGCTCAGCGGAGTGCGCGCGGCCGGCGCGTGGCACGGTGCTGGCAGCGACAGCCGTGACTCGACCTGTCGCCTCGATTAGACCCAGGGAAATTTATCTCAATCCGATTCGAAGGCTTGATTATTATCGTAGACCGCTATCCGATCCTACATATGCACGCCGGTCGCCGCGTCGCGCACGGGCCGGACCTTCTCTCAGGTATGGATCAAGTCCATAGGCGAAGGCAAGGGAGCAAATGGTGTTCGAAGGAGTGAGATTGCATATTGTTTGCATTTTTAATAAGCAAGGGCAGTGGACAATGGGACGCGTTGGGGACGCCTTCACTGCCAGCAATCACCCCTTTTTACTGATGAAAAAGTCCTTGCAAAAGGCCAGAAAATGTTCACCTTTTCCACGCATTTTTCCTGTGAAAAAACTGTCTGAAAATGTTAGCCTTTCTCAAGCCCTTTTTCTCCAGTAAAAGTTGTACTTTTTCCAAGCCTTTTTTCTTGCCACAAATGTCAAATTTTACATGTATGTTTTGAGTAGAAAAACAGAGACATTTTCATACACTTTTTCAAAGGATTTTTTCTTAGAAAATGTCCAACTTTTCCATAGACTATTTCACAAGATAAAGTACAATGTTT
>MU273737.1:0-38529 GCA_022160365.1 Vararia minispora EC-137
GTGATGTTCTTTTGAGCATGGCCCTTGTTATGAGAGCTTGCACGCGTTAATAGTAGCAGTAGACTTGCTCATTGTTTCTGACTAAGACACGACACATTAGATATGTATACAATGTTTACAAAGTCGGTCCCCTCCGCGACAGTACTCCGAGTTGGACCAGATGTCCCGAGGGCGTGGAGACGACAACCTCTTCTGAACATATTCGTGACTGGCGTTTCTAAGAAAGGACTGCTAATTCGTGAGTAGCTAGTATATATCGAATTAGTACTTACGAACCCTTGTAGGTGTTCCCATCGGCGCGCCCGCAGCATGGATAGCCCATGATCTCCAACGCCGCTGACTCGTCCCATATGGCCGTCCAGGAACACAACTATCTTATGAACTATTAGCCTCGTCCCCTACCGGCGGCACTCCGCGCGCACTTACCTTGTCCCAGCCACTCTGTGCGCGCGTGTGGAACAATGCGACTGTCCATGTTCGCTTCAGAGTTCTAGGAGGGTCTTCAAGTTCAAGCGGACTCTACGTATGCCCAGGCTGTCGCAGAAGTTTCGCATCGTCAGCGGACCTTGACAGGCACATCGCGCTCTCTACTTTACCTGTATGTCAGGCTTTATCAGACAAGGAATGTTGAGAAGGGCTCGGCTCGGCAGTTAGGTCTCACCTTGCTTCTCGCACGACACCGTTGATGCTCCGAGAGCACCTCGCTACTTACGTCCAATGGACACCTGGACCCTCGCGCACCTCTGACGCCAGCTCACGGCCAAATGACCCAGCTGGGTCTCCAAGTGAGCATCGTGAAGCACACAGAAGCGACCAAGATAATGGACCTGGCAACCCAGGGTACGGAGACGGGGGATTCGGGGCGTGGAGGGAAGACAACAACTTTGGGGATTGGGATGAAGAGGATGAAGCTCTCGCGCAAGGAGGTGTTGCAGACGATGGCCGCGTTTTAACGCTGTTCGATGATGAGGATGCAGAAGATGATGCGCTGGATCTTGAAGAGGCAACCCTCGGCTTAGGGGACGATTTCCAGGATTTGGACCTTCAAAATGACGACGCTCCCGCCTCGGACGATGAGGACGAGGCTATGAACATTCCCCCACCGGACGATGAGGTCGATGCCATGAATGAGGGCGAGGCTATGAATGAGGGTGACACCATGAATGTCGATTGCGCTTTGCCTGTGCTGCCACCTCCACCGCCACTGCCGCCACTGCCACACGGTCGGAGGTACATCAAACGGTTTGGCGGTCGCGCGGGCGAGTCTCTCAACCCAGACATCATTGCTGACAGTACATATTCTCTCTATGAATCAGCGCTGCCCGATGCAGAGGATACGAACAATGCATACCATCCCTTTGCATCGAAGCTTGAGTGGAAGCTTGCCGAGTGGGCAAAAACCCGAGGCATCGGAGCAACAGCATTCACAGAGCTGCTACAGATTGAAGGGGTACGTGATCATCTATTGTGACCATTATTTGTTAGCGAATGTATTTCAGCTCGCGGATAAGCTTGACCTTCAATATCGTTCCAGCCGCGACCTCAACCACATAGTGGACGGCGCGTTGCCGGCGCGCCCGGCCTTTGTCCGACGCACATACCAGCTAGGGGGCGAGACGCACGAGTTATACCTGTGAGATGCAATGGGTCTTGTCAAAGCACTGTACGGTTCCCCAGAGTTCACGAACGAGCTCGTATTCGCCCCTGAAAAGCACTATGTGCGGGTAAGCGAAGAAGGTGGGCGCATTACGTGGTCACGCCGCTTTTCAGATATGCACACCAGTCGGTGGTGGTGGCAGCTGCAGGTACGTTCACGTGATGTGGGTGACAAGGATGAGAACTCACAGGACACAGGCAAAGATGGAGTCCGAAAGGCCTGGCGCGACGATCATCCCGATAATAATATCGTCGGACAAAACACAGCTTACCTTGTTCCGCAACCGCTCTGCATATCCCGTGTACCTGACGATAGGAAACATCTTGAAAGAGACGCACCAGAAGCCCAGTCGCCAGGCTCAGCTCCTTCTCGGATACCTTCCCGTCTCCCGCCTTACCCAAATCAAGAACGCCAAATCACGGCAGCGTGCCCTAGCGAATCTCTTCCACACCTGCATGAAAGACATACTAAACCCATTCGAGGCTGCCGGTGTCGATGGCGCAATCATGACTTCTGGGGACGGTCAGCGTCGTCGGTGTCACCCAATCTTCGCCACGTTTGTAGGCGACTATCCCGAACAGGTGCTGGTTACAGGTACCAAATATGGCCACTGCCCCAAGGGCACCGTCGATCCCGCTCTTCTGGGAAGCAACGTCGAATGCGAACTTCGTGATCACGCTCGAGCGGTGGAAGCTCTGCGGACTTGTGCGGAGCAGCCCGATGATCCCGCTGCCTTCATCGCCGCATGCCAGGAGGCAGGCGTCAAACCCATCGACGCGTTCTGGACGAATTTACCCTACGCGGACATTTATCAGTCAGTCATGCCAGATATACTGCATCAGCGTTACCAGGGCATGGTCAAACATGTTATCGGTTGGCTAAAGACAGTATACGGTGCGGACGCGATAGATGCATGCGTTCAATGACTTCCTCCTAACCATCAGCTCCGTCACTTTTCCAAAGGGATCTCCCACCTGTCGCATGTCTCGGGCACGAAGCACCCGGACATTTGCTGCATCTTGCTCGGCACGGTTGCAGACTTGCCCGCCCCCAGAGGTCATAGTCCAGCTCGAATCCAGCGTGTGATACGTGGCCTCCTGGATTACGTGCACCTGGCACAGTATCCCGAACACTCTGAGGAGTCCATCCAAGACCTAGAGCGCACGCTCGCAGCATTCTATGCAAATAAGCAAGTGTTCGTAGACCTCGGAGTGCACAAGCACTTTAACTTACCGGAACTACACTCCCTCTCCCATTATGCCCCTTCTATCCAGCTCTTTGGGACAGCTGACAACTTCAACACATCGTACTCAGAGCACCTTCACATTGACTTCGCGAAATCAGCATATCGTTCGACCAATTGGAAGGACAAGTACCCACAGATGACGCTCTGGCTTCTGCGTTGGGAGAAGATCCATATGCATCGCCGGTATGTGGAGTGGCGGCTTCGAGGGTGCCCGCCGGTGGAAGAGGTTCCACGGCCGACCGCGCCTCGCGAGCCAAAGTTGAAGAGGAGGATAGCACACTTCCCGAATGTGAAGGGATTGTCTTTTCAGAAGGCGGAGGACCTGTACGGCGCGGAGGATTTCGAGCGGATCCTTTGCGACTTCATTGCTGAGCAGAACCACCCAGATCTTCCACGCAATCAGGTAGCCAATATTGCCAGGGCGATGCGCTTGCCTTGCAAGTCTGTGGCAGCATACCATCGCTTAAAGTTTTGGCATCCGGATGCACTCAAGCGAGACAGCAATCTAGCACAGGAACTGTCAGACTGCATCCATGCACGACCAGGATACCACGATACACAAAAACGCACCGTCCCCGGCCGGTTCGACACCACGCTAGTCAATGAAGATGGGGAGGGTGAGCATGTTGGTGTCGCAGGTATGACGATATGATGGTGCCGGATAGTACTTCCTGATCGAGAGAGCCAGGTTATCGCATCGCTCAAGTACGGCTGATATTCAGCCTATCCGAGAAAGCGAAGGCCGCAGCCTTCTATGGAGACGCGCCAGCGCCGTCGCACATGGCATACGTCGAATGGTTCAGTCGATTTCCGGTGCATGCAACCGAGAACACGAATCTGTACCGTGTCAGGTGCTCCAGATTGGGAGGAGAGCGGGTCGCGTCCATAATACCAATAGAAGAAATTCGGCGAAGTGTTCACTTGATTCCAAAATTCGGTCGGCAGCTCAACTGCGCATGGACCGGCGCAAGCGTCCTAGACGGGTGTCAAGAGTTCTATGTAAATCCGTTTTCCAATAAACACGCCTACATGACGATTCGTTAGCAAGAATTCGATAGATAACCACGCACGTATGTAGCACTGCGAGGGAATGACACGACACAACAGAGTCGAGGGAAAAGGGACGAGAGGCAGCCTACACCCAGGGAACCCCCAGAGGTGTAGGACGGCTGCATTGGGCGCGTGGCCTCGCCGCGCGAGGACGGGTAAGAGGGACAACCGGCACCCAGGGAACCCCCAGAGGTGCACTGTGGCTGCGCTGTCGATGTGGCGATGCCATGGAAGAACGGGTCGTAACGACAGGCCCTATGTAACGGTTGATTAGCCAAGAGATGTGCATGACACACGTACCTGTAGTAGCGCGTAGCCACGGCACGCCTGGGGAGGATCTGAACTTGCGGGAGTGGTCGTGTTCCGAGAGGCAGCCAACGACAGGCCCTATGTAACGGTCGATTAGCAAAGAGACATGCATGACACACGTACCTGTAGTAGCGCGTAGCCACGGCGTGCCTGGGGAGGATCCGGACTTGTGGGAGTGGTTGTGTTCCGAGAGGCAGCCAACACCCAGGGAACCCCCAGAGGTGTGGAACAACTGCATCGGGGCGTGCGGCAAGGCCGCATGGGGACGGGAAGGAGCAACAGCCACACCCAGGGAACCCCCAGAGGTGTGTAGCGGCTGCGCTTGTCAAGGCGGCGGTGCTGCGGAAGGACGGGAGAGGGAAAGGGAGGCGCGGAAGGTGGTGGTGTGGGAGAGAAAAGGCGTGAAGTCGCCGTTGCGGCAGCGAGGAGACTTCGCACGCAGCAAGTCGCCGGGCACGAGTGACTTCGCACGGACGTCATCCCATGCGGCGACACGACTTACTGCGACGTGACCAAGTCGCCGTCACGGGCCAAGTGTCATCCCGTGCCAAGTCGTGACTTGCCACGACATGACTTCTACTTCGTGCGAAGTCACCTCATGGACTTTGCACCCTGCTTCTTACCACAACCTGCCCGGTCTCGCTCGCCGCCCACACGACCATCACCTCCTCCTTCCTGCTCTCACTCGCCACCAACGTGACTGTTCGCCCGCACCGACTGTCAACGTCTTCTGTGCTTCATTAAAGGTACGTGGCCCTCATCCTCCCTGGCGTCCTTGGCGATGCCGGGCCCACTGTCCATTATAAGTGCCTCTGGGGGTTCCCTGGGCACTTGGACAGTGGGCCACACGCATCTTCTCTCTGGCGTCCCTGTGGACGCTGTCATCGCTGTCCATAATCAATGCCTCTGGGGGTTCCCTGGGCATATGGATGGTGATTATTCCTCTGCACGTCCCTGCGACCCTGCGTCTCTGCGTCTCTGCATCCCTGTTGACGCCGTCGTCGCCGTCCATACACAATGCCTCTGGGGGTTCCCTGGGCATATGGACGGTGATTCTGGATCAAGCCTCTCTGCATCCCTGCATCCCCATGGTCCCTCTGGCATTTCTCTTGGCCACTCTGCGCGTCTTTCTCGGCACTGTCTTGATGTTGCACCCTGTACAGGTTGCTTTCGCGTCATGTCTTGTCCCGGTCAGAAGATGGATCCGATGGAGAAGTCGAAGAGAAGGATTGCGAGGAAGATGGCGAGGACGGCAGCAGCAGCGGCTCCGAAGACTCGTGCCGCTTACTTGCAAGGCGCCACCTGTTACGGCTTGACGCCTCACCTGCACACCACGGCGCCTCACCATAACGACGGAAACACGCCTAAACATCGGTTACAACGTATCGGACACCTCAACAAGCGCGCGCCTCGACTAGACGCGCGCCATTGCAACGAGCGCATGCATCACGAAGCGCACGCCTTCCATAGAAGCGCCTTGTCAGCGCATACTTATAAGCGGCCCGGACTTCAGTCAGCAATAACGACTAACAGGCATCGGTCACAGCCTCAGTCTCAGTCATCACCTCGGCAATGACTCATGCTTAGTCGTTCCTCTATTGTTCCTCCGCTTACCTTATCATTTCGCGCACGGACCATGTAACAGTATATAAGGAGTCTCAGTCCCAGTGTAATTCCCCAGCTCGTCCACTTGTACCCCAAGTGACTCGCAATCTCACTGCCTCTCTCGCCCTTTCTCTTCCCCTTCGTCGCCTGCCTCAACCCTCAACCTCACTACTAAGTCCGTGCAGCCCGGGGGCCTTCCGCTCGCTAAGTCCTGACACCACCGGCTTGTCCTCATCCCAGAGCATCGCGGCCTCCTCGTCCTCCCAAAGCGCCGCGACCTCCTCGTCCTCCCGATCTGCCGTGGCCTCCTCGTCCTCCCAAAGCGCTGCGACCTCCTCGTCCTCCCGATCCGCTGCAGCCTCCTCGTCCTCCCAAAGCGCCGCCGCTTCCTCTTCGTCCTGTCAAACCGGCACAGCTTCCTCCTCGACCTCCTGAACCGCCGCCGCTTCCTCCTTGTCCTCTCAAACCGGTGCAGCTTCGTCCTCCCAAACCGATGCCGCCGCCTCCTTGTCCTCTCAAACCGGCACAGCTTCGTCCTCCCAAACCGATGCCGCATCCTCATCCTCCCAAACCGGTGCGGCTTCCTCGTCCTCGCAAAGCGCTGGGGCAGCTTTGTCCTCCCAACCCGCAGCTGCTTCCTCAGCCTCCTCCCAAACTGAGGCGGCTCCGTCCTCCCAAACCGGCGGTGCTTCATCCTCCCAGACCACTGCCGCTTCTTCGTTCTCCCAGACCGCCGTCGCTTCTTCGTCCTCCCAGACCGGCATGGCTTCATCCTCTCAAAGCGCCGCCGCCTCTTCGTCCTTACAAAGCGCCATCGCTTCATCGTCAAGAAGCGTCCTCCCAAACAGCGACTCCCTCAAGCCGCTGCGTCTGCTGCTCAGGACCTCATTGCCCAGAGACTGGGAGAGGCTGGACGACCAAGTCCCTCCACCCAGGGGATGGACGATCCCTGTGGACTTCGAGGCCACAATACTCTGGCCCTCGAACGCCGTCCTCATTGCCCTCGGCACCAAATACCTCCCTCGCCCGCATCCCCCAAACCACACGCACGTTTATGTGTGCGAGGATGGCCTATGGGGCGAGCACGAGTACACTCTCGTGCCTCAGCCTTTCGACCATGTCGCGCCGCACCTGGCGTGTTTGCCCGTGGCGTCTTCTGCAAGCGCAAGGAACCACGTCTTGTTCCGCCGCGTGGACAATCGGGACATGACTCACTCCAAGGAACCAGGCAAGATGCACCTATTTGTCCTCACCCGCGAGTGCCGCGAAGAGCTGGAGAAGGCGGTCAAGAAGGACCAGGAAAGCCTCTCGAACGTTCAGCGATTTTTGGCCCGCGTCTTTGGCAAGAACATCGATTGGGAGACGAAGCCGGAGAAGCAGGCTCTGCGTGCAGAGCTGTTCAAGTGGTTCCGAATGCCACACCCAGTTTTCACGATGGCGAAGGACGCGGTCAAGGCAGTGACTACGGACGGCACATCCTCGCGGGCGGAGTTTCTTCTTCAATGGCGTGCGATGCAGCGTGGGGTCAGGGAAATGGTCGCGGTCATCGACTTCTGCGAGAAGTTCATCCCCTGCCCGGTTGCGCGCAAGGAGATCGGAGAAACGTGCTTTTTGATCCCGGGCATGGAGCGGCGCGGGACCATTCTCTCGGGGAAGGACCTCAAGAGGTTCATCGGCGTTTTCATGGAGAGGGGAGTGGCGGTGTACGGCGTGCTGTGGCGGGATGAATGGTGGTTCAACGAGAACGACTGGCACTGGGGGGATGCATCCGAGTCGCGCTGCTCGGTGATGGTAGAGCAGGGGCTGAGTGTGTGTCATGGCCTTTCCATGTCCGAGAGAGGGCATTGACTAGTATGTTTTTAGACTGCGTCTCACGGAAGACAGTGCCGGTGTTCTGTCTGCCGCCACAAGGAGTGAGGTGGTGCTTCCTGGAGAAGGTGGCTCACGGTATGCTACCTCGCGTAGAGGGTGACGGCGCGTCGAAAGAGGCCCGTATGTACTCTGCCCACGTATGGTGTAAGTTCCTTGCTGATAGCGGTATCATACAGCTCCGCAGAAGAAGCACAAGGTCGTCGAGAAGAAGAGAGGCCTCTCATCGCAGGAGCGCTACGAGGGCTTCACGAGCACGAACCCGGCGTTCATCCGCCACCTCAGTACCATCTGCGTGCCTCGCCCCCATTACATGATGGGCCCGACGGATGAGTACGTGCGGGCTCAGCGGCGGGCGCTCGAGCACTTGGACCTGCTCCGAGATCGGCAGGGCCATCTCGCCTCCTTCTTGCCCCCGACGCACCTCTTCTACGGGTACAAGACGCCGTGACGCCTACACGAGTACATCGTGACAACAATCAGGCTCCTCCCCACACTGCTCCAGCGCATCCAGCTCACCCGCTCGGACCCAACCATCGTGCGCTTCACCGGGAAGCAGTGGCGGGAGATTCTCGGCGGCGAGTATTAGAAGGAGAAATGGCCGGCGGAGGAGCAAGGTTCGTTCACCATGGCCGGACAGTTCTGGAAGTATGGCAGGAGGGAGATCTTCGGGAAGGAGCAGTCGGACCGCATCCGGGCAGGTACGTTGGCGCCGTTGATAGGGCGGTTGTGTTGCAGCTGCGAGGCGACGGTCGAGAAGGTTGCCATGAACCCATTCCTCATCGCCTCGGTCGTGTCCGGTCTCGAGCAGTGGGCGTTCATCTACCAGCTGACAGCGCTCGCGCAAGCCAAGCTCAAGGAGCACGCTTGTCCAGTCGTCTGGGACGGCAAGGTCAAGCACTACACGTCGGACTTCTTCCTGGGAGATGGGTGGGGTCGGGGCAAGGGGACCAGCACGGTCAAGCACATGAAGATGATTGCGTTCGGGGAGGAGGGGTTCGAGAGTAGGACCGGGTGGGCAGAGGATGCCTGGTCTGGGCCTATGGAGGTTAACCTGGAGAAGCGGCGCAAGTGGCTGAAGGCCTTTCTACACTTCTTCGTCTTCGCGGCTGACGCTGAGTGCAACAAGGCGATCGACAAGCTGGGCTGGACAACGATCGCTGAGCTCAGTCACAAGCTGAATCTGATCCTGTCCATGGACCACGATCGTATGGACAACCTGGAGCAGGAACTCACCGACCGGTACTTCCTCATGTGCTTGATGGTTGGCGACTGGCCAGCGGAGATCCTCGAGCAGCAGACCCGTGCCAACTTCGCTGTCATGTGCATGAACCATTGGACTGTGGTGGTGGACAACCTCGACGACCTGTATGACCTGTCCGATGAGGACGAAGATTGAGCCGCCGCGCCGAGGTGAGTACATATTTGTTGACTTGAATGCTCCTCTCCCTGTATCTGATACTTTATGCAGGTTTTTTTTTCGCGTATTACAATTGGTTTTTTTTGTATCACTACATACATCGTGCACACATACACACGCACTACATACATCGCGCAAGCATACACACGCACTCAATACAACTTTTTTTCAGTATCTATGCCGTTTGAGACGGTCAGAGAGTCTCCCGCGAAGGATGTGTACTAAACCTAAGCTCTAGAATCGACATGTCGAAGGACAGAGTCAAAGGAGAGCGGCGTGAGCGGCAGATCAGCGGAAATTGGCAGTCAGGCACAAGCCAACTGGACCTTATTGGATGAGTGGCCGATTAGCCGGGAATTAGCAGGGGGTGGTTTTCCTGATGTGTGGGCACTGGAATTAGGCTAGATAAGACCTAAAAAGGTACGGTATGCACCAGGGTCTAGATTTGTTCTAGGACCCAGCCCAACCCCCCCCTCCTCAACGCTCTGTTCCAGATTCCAGTTCTGGCCACCCCTTGGTGCAAGTTTGCCAGCATACAGACTCTGCTTTGAGGCACATGTTCCAATTAGCACACCTTTTGGAGGGTTTGAGGTGTGTTAAGACATCCAAGTGAGCCCAACCCATTTAGCTAATCCTTAGGAAAATCTTAGGAAGGGGGTGTTATCCTGATCAAGTACAGGTACCTGTCAGTGTACCTGACGAGTACTTGTACAGGTTGTCGTGAGTACCCACACTGGTGACAAACTCTGCTCTAAGTTCGCTCAATAGGTTGGCTGTGAACAACACATGTGCACACTCCGAGCAGCTAGGCACAGGGGATCCGGGCTTATCAGCCTGAGGCAAGTACCCGATTAGTGCAGAATTAGCACAGTGTTTCTAAAGCAACATTGACCCAGACAAATGCTTAACATTGTCGAATGTCAATAGTAACACTGCTGCAGAGCATCAAAGAATCAGGAATTTATGTGAAGTAAGTACTGGCAAGTGTTAGAACTCCTACTAAGTCCCTTTTTCTGCCTCTTGAACTAAGGGAAATGTAATGACGTGCCAATGACCACTGAAACCTTCTTCCAAGTGCACTTGTCGATGAATTTCTGTGCGCCCGCGCTTCTTCAAGTTTCCCTCCTTGATCCTCTTCCTACCCATTCTTATCAGCGAGTTTTGTGCGACACTGGAGAGGTCGGCATAGCGAGTCGACAGAAAGATGCGCAAATAGCCCACGTCCAACTGCTGCCCTTCGTACAGACTAAACTGCAATGGGTGATTGCCACTGTTCCCGAAGTTCACAGGTGCCGGCTGAGGCTCCGAGTCCATGCCGCTTACTATACTATGGCCGGGCACAAGCGCATCGATCTGAGATCCCATAGCTGCGACGCGAGGCTCGGCATAAGTGTCTATGAAGTTACGTCGGGTCCAATATTCGTACAAAGAACGGATAACTCACATATCTCAAACGTACTGCAGTCGAAGAGGAACATCCACACGAACAGATTAGCCGCTAGCCTGTTGGTGATCTGGACACCATATTGAGCTGACGCCCTATTGTCCCCCCATTTCGAAGCCTTGACCCTATATGCTTTGATATTTTTATCCATTTGTAGTGGGGCTATGATATGCATGCGGCGAACGATCTCGCCATTCGGCAGTGGATGGAAGGTGCGGCCTTCACCAATCTCGCACAATTCGGCCTGTACTCGCCCCTCTCCGAATAGGTCAGGCGCCCGGGATTCGCACGTTAGGTACTTAAAGAAATGGGCGCCAGCTTGTAGGGTTTCCCACACACGCGCAGCGCGCGGCCCCGCGTCTCCCGGTGACACGGAGACGCGTAACTCCTGCAACCCAAGCTTACAAATGTCGGAAGATTTGTGGTGTAGGAAGCGGATCGTGCTGTCCTCAAGGTCGGCGTCGACAACGAGCTTGATGGTTCCAGGCAGCCAGTTATCATGATCGGGAGCGACAGCGAGCCGCGGCCGCCCACAAGCAGGGTGAAGATCATGGTTGCCTTGCGCTAATGCCGCTTCGATGCATTCGAGAGCGCCGCCAGTCGCTTGCACATGGAAAATTTCCTGCGACTTAGACGTCCGGAGGGCGAATGCACCGCGTTCTATACGGCCGGGGCTTTCGCCGTCGATCTTCATTCTGATCTTCATCGAGGAGGCTGCAGCACCAACTTCTTGTATGACTGCATGGCACTGCGGCTGGTCCAGCCAAAAGGACTTCCACGAAGGGTAGACAACGAATTCAGCACCAGGGACGATACCAAGGATTTCCCCTGCATAGATGATCAAGTCAGCATCCAGATCTTTCGCCGTGTTGTTGTCAAGCTGCTCCACCCCGAAAAACAGTGGTCGCTGTAGGATGCGTTCGGGTTTGAAGATCGCATGGCGCTTGTAATGACCTTCACACTGGGGACTTTGCCTATAGCACAGCTGATTTCAGCGCGGCCATTCTATGCATAGCAAGAGAGATGATGGGTACTTTTCACTGAGAGTGCCTACTTCATTTATGAGATCGACATACGTGAGGTTGTAAATGGATCTGTCGTCCTTCTTCTTTTCGAGAACGTCAAGAATGGCCTTCGTAAACAGCCCATTTTCCTGCTCAAGGGCTGTCTCCGTAGAGGCACACGCGGCGAGAACGACATGCGATCGGTGTCCGCCGTGAAGAAAATTGTGATTCAGCACCGACCCACGCTCAAAATCCTCTATGTAGGACTTGCGGAAAGCTTCTTTGTAACTCTCCGAAAACTTCGAGCCCTCTTTGAACCGTACGCCACGTTCTCGACAGTTGCCCGGACGGGCCCCTGAACCCGAATGACAACAATCGAGGACGACGGTCTGCATCCAGCGATAAAGTGTCGGCTTCGAGGCGAATATCTAAGCAACGTACGATGTTGTCCCCCTTCACTTCCGCTAGGCGATGGAGGAGAGAAGCGAAGAAGAGGTCAGGCACGACACCCTCAACCCACGTTTCCTCGGCATCGTTGTACCTAGCGTCGTGCGCGACCAGACACTCTATATTGGAATTGTTGACAGCCCAACTTAATTCTGGGGGTTTCGGAAGAGTGCCACCGTGTCCCGCGTAGAAAATGAGTATCGGATCGCCCATGTTGATTGTGTCAAGATCAGCCAGACCCTTGACGCTGGAGATGATCCCGTCTTGCGTCGCTTCTTTGTCCAGAAGTGTACGGATATGGGCCTCTGGGACATGCAGTCTGTTAACGAGGAACTCCTTCACGCGGCAAACGTCGGCGACGGAGCCGCAGAGGCCCCCCACACCGAGATTTGAGTAGTCGTTTATTCCGATGAGCAAGGCATGCATGCTAGGATGACCGCGTCAACAAAAAGCAAAAAGAAGACTCGAGCACGCACGATTGCCAAGCTGACTCAGCGAGATCTGCAGATCCAGCCTTGTCTGTATCCACCAGCGGTCTGTACGGCACGAAGCATTTAGGTGGGCATAGAGTTCGGGAAACATAGTCATTAGAACGTACGTGTCGTACTGCCAGTGCACTTGCACGGTTGCGCCTGCATATTGCTCATCCTCGCGAATACTAGCGGAAATCTGGGACGGCGCGCCAGCTACTCCAGCTAGTATAGTTGTCAGGCTGGTCGTCTTCGGGTAGGGCAGAGAGCAGACACGTTGCCCCGATACTTGTGAATACACGCACATTTGAAAGAAGCTTTCAATTTGTCGGGTACTAGGTTCTTGAAGCACGACAGCATTAAGGTAGGGGGAACTTGAACTCGAAGGCGGGTCTGCGCGCCGTTCCAGCTACCAGTACTTGAAGCCGACTGCCTCATGTACACCATGCTGCATCCACGTTTCCTGCCTTGCACCTGTTAGTAGTAGGGAGGTTCAAAGTTGGGAAGTACGGCGTATCTGACTCGGAATCCGTATCTTGACAGCCAGATACGCTCCACCGTCACCTGTGACCTTTGTGATGCTAACGGCTTCAAGGCACTTCTAGATCTTCCATCATACAAGGTTGGCATCAATTAGATTGGGTAAGAGTAGCAGACGATTGTATTTAGGGAGTGCAACGCTCAGCTGATATATTGTGCGGTGTAGCGCAGTTCAAGCTTGAATAGCCCTGAGAACTTGAACCCATACTAGTAGATACGCCACAACGAAGCGCCCTAGGAAGATCGTGATAGTGAAGCCGCGACTTGCCTTCCTCTCCCCGTAGCGGAGTGACTTCTATCTGTTGGAGTTCGCATGGCCTTCATGCGGAGTTCTTCGTTGCTTCCTCGTATCTATCCTCTCAACGGCAATGGGAGCTTTCTATCAGTGGGATTTCTTGTCCCGGGCCAGTTCCAATTTAATCCCGTCGAAGTTTCGATGAAGACACCCCCTTGCCAGTGGGTTCGGATAACCACTCCTATATAGCGCCATGGGGTAGTATATTATACACTACTACACCAGTGGCGGAGCCCACATTTTTAAATTTGCTGGTAGCATGCATAGAGCCGGCTCGGGCCGAAATGGTGCAGCACGTGAAGTGCTGTGTCAGGCTTCAAAATGCACGCTCAACAAAGTTCTGGCACGAAGCGGTTTCGAACAATCAGCCTTGAAAACCCTAACAAGAAAACCATGCATCTTTAACCACTTCATCAAACAGCTGCTATGAGCTCACTGGCTTGTATAATATATATATCTCTTTTCATACATTTGCTTCCTTGCTCACCTATCCACGGTACTAGTGTTACTAGCCCATTCCTGGCTCACTGTTGCCATCTCACTTGCCCCATTCTTTGCCTATTATCTTTCACTTGCCTCTTGCTGGCTGGGGTGGTTCAGAGTTCAGAGTTCAGAGTTCAGTGGTCAGGGCTAAGTGGTTAGGGCTAAGTGCTTATAGTTAAGTGATTAGGGATAAGTGGTTAGGTGTTATGGCTTGACGGCTCATTGTTATGGTTTGACACCTTGTTGACACCATCGGCGCCACACCCTAACAATGGTACACACCCAAACATCGGCCTAGAACAAACTGGATGCCTCACCTGACAAGTGTGCATCCCCCAACAAGTGTGTGCCTTCTACAGAAGTGCCTAGTCAGCACATATCCATAAGTGACCTGGACTTTAGTCAGTGACAATCATCAATCAGCATGAGTCACAGCCTTGATCTTACTCATCACCTTGGTGATAACTCATGCTTAGTTGCCCTCCTATTGTTCTCCTGCTTACATCATTGTCTCGTGCATGGATCAGGACACAGTATATAAGGACTGTCATTTCACTGTAATTCCCCAGCTCATCCACTTGTATCCCAAGTGTTCTCACAATTCTACTCCTCCTGCTCTCTCTCACCTTCCCCTTTGGTCACCTCAAACCTCTCTCACCATTTCACTAAGTCCGTGCAGCCTGGGGGCCCATTGCTCGCTAAGTTCTGACATTTGGACGAGCTCCCCTCATCCTACCCTGCACATACTCACCCTTTCCTAGTGGCATGTGTTACCATCAACTGGGATCTCGGCTTCCTTAACATTGAAGCTGCACCTGTCACCCACTTCACCAACTTCTTAGATGTCGACCAGTTTGTGTTTGCTGTTGGACACATCTGCCAAGACCCCACATCCTTCAATAATGCATACGTCCATGTACGCACTGTCTTTGACTGTGACAATACCCATTGTGTCACCACCTATGCGTACATCTGAGCCTGGCAAAGTTACAGCCCAGAGCTACAATGTCTGTGTCTCATCTTTGGAGTCCTCAATGTGTTTCACATTTACAACTTGACAACCACCGCCTTCCGCATCTGCCTGCGACACACGCTTGTAGAGTGCTGACTTCATCACACAACTGACTTTTCACTGCACCCACCTAGCTGGGGAATCTTTGGCAGTGTTTGTGAAGCACTTGACAAGAACAAACGAGGGAGCTGGAGAAGGAGAACCTTGCGACCGACCTTTTAGTGTTCCATAACATACTGACAGCCTGAAGAAGGTGTCCCAATCAATTATTGTGTTTTGTGTGCATAACTGCCCATCATTTCCACACCTAGTACTCATGTGACTTCCAGATCCAACCCTGACCTCAAAAACAATGAGTGTATCCTGGAAGTGCATCCTGCTGGAAGTCCAGACTCAGAAACCTCGCTCACTTCAGTTGCCAACAAAAACCTCCCTGACTTCTCCCCTGACCTCATCCCAGCAGGCTTTCGGCTCACACTGAACAGACAATACCTTGCCGCTTGGACTCACACTGGTAAATACAATATCATCTGGCTTTGGAGATGTGACCTTCTCCCTCTTTTCTTGTGGGATCAGCACCCTCACCTAGGGAACTTGTACCTCCACTGGCATAGCTTCATTGCAGCTGAAACTCTCAAATGTGCCGCATAAGCTTTATCTTGCACCCAATCCTGGACATCTAACCTCTCCCAACCACTGACATGCCTACCAACCTGACTTCAACCCACCATGGTCAGCACTCCCCCACCCGCATCCATCACCAGACCGACATTCCAATCAGCAAGCACGTGCCCCACGGAGTGCATCGAAGAAGAGTGACTGCAAGTTAAAACTGCAGTACCAACGGCCACTCGAAGCACAGCTCAAGTGGTAGATAAACTTGAAAGTGTTACAGCTCGACCCCTTACCCACACCCTATGGCGCCTCACCATAACGACGGAATACGCCCAACATTGGTTACGACGTACCGGACGCCTTACCAAACGCGCATCTCAACAAACGCATGCATCATTCCGACAAAGCGCGCGCCTTGCAACAGATGCGTGCCTTCCATAGAAGTGCCTAGTCAGCGCATATCTATAAGTGGCCCGGACCTAGTCAACAGTGATCGCTAATCGCTACTAGTTATCGCCTCGGTCTTAGTCACCACCTCGGTCATGACCATGCTTAGTCGTTTCACTATTGTTCCTTTGCTTACGTTATCATCTCTTGCACGGACCACCTCTCGAGTATATAAGGACTGCCTGCATCCATATAATTCCCCAGCTCGTCCACTTGTACTGCCAAGTGACTTGCAATCGACTGCCTTCCCTCGCCTTATCTTCTACCCACCTCAACCTGCTTCTTCTGTCACTAAGTCCGTGCAGCCCGGGGACACTTGCTCGCTAAGTCCTTACATTTGGACAAGCTCCCCTTACCCCGCTCTGCACACGCTCACCCAACCTTAGTGGCACGCGTCACTGTCGACTTGGACCTTGGCTTCCTCAACATCGAGGTCGCCCCCGTCACCCCGTTCTCAAACTACTCCGACATCGACCAGTCCACGTTTGCTGCCGGATGAATCCACCAGGACCCCGCGTCCTTCAATAACGTGTACGTTCGCGTACGCACTGTCTTCGACTGCGACAGCGCTCGTCGCGTCACCGCCTACGCCTACATGTGAGCCTTCAATGTCCATGCCTCATCTTTCAAGTCCTCGACGTGTTTCACGTCTACGGCTCGATAACCACAAGTTTCCGCATCCGCCTGCAATGCGCACTCGTAGAGCGTCGCCTACACCGAACCACCGACTTCTCGCTGCGCCCCCCGAACAGGGGTATCTTCGACAGCATTCAACAAGCCCTTGACGAGAACGAGCGAGGAAGCCGCAGGAGGAGGATTAGCCGTCCCACCATTTGTACTCAGTAGCACACGACGACCTGAAGAAGGCGTCGATGAATCGATTGATTTCATGCGTTCACGTTGCCCACCATTTCCGCCCCTAGTACTCACGGAACACCTAGATCAGACCCCGACTTCAAAGACGACGAATGCGTCCCCGAAGCGCACCGCACCGGAACCCCAGACACAGACCTCTCGTACACCTCAGTTTCCAACAAAAACCTCCCAGACTTTTCTGCTGACCTCATCCTCACAGGATTCCGACTTGCGCCCAATGGACAATATCTTATCGCGCGAACTCACACCGGCGAGTACAACATTTTTTGGTTCTGGACACGTGACCTTTGCCCAGTTTTCAGGTGGGCCGATCACCCTCACCTAGGGAACGCGTACCTACATAGGCACGACTTCATTGTGGCCGAAACCCTCGAACGCACCGCACAAGCCTTGTCCCGTGCCCAGTCCTGTGCATCCAACCCCTCTCTACCACCAACTAGACTGCCAACTCGCCTCCGATCCATCATGGTTGGCACACCCCCACCCACGTCCGTCGCCAGACTGGCATTCTGGCTGGTCAGCATGCGCCCCACAGAGCACGTTGAAGAAGAACGACTGCAAACTAGACCCGCAGCACCCGCGGCCACCTGGAGCACTGCTCAGGTGGTCGAAGAGCTCAAACGGCAGAGCAACCCTGCTGAGGATGGCAAAACTGAGGCTGTCACCGACGCCGGTAAGATGGGTGGCACTCCCAAGCCGTTTAAAGATGACCGTGATGACGCGCGCAATTATCGCACGCATTGCATGATGCACTTTATGTGCAACCCAAAAACCTTCAAGACAGATCTCAGCCGCATCAATTATTTCTGTCAGAACATGGATGGCAACATGTCCAAAAGATGGACCGCCTCCGTCCTCGAAGAGGTCATGGAGGACCACCTCAGCCGGACTTTCCTGCCACAGTGGTCGCTCACACGCATCTTCAAGACGTTTATCGCACAGTTCTCCCCAGTCGATGAGGAGACCAAGGCCCAGGCAGAGCTCGAGGAAATTGAGCAGGGCAAGGACACCGCAGCTGACTACATGCTACGGTTCAATGTGACAGCCAAGCGAGCCAGGTACAATGAGCGCGTGGCGCTCAGGTTCTACCGCAAGGGGCTAAACGCCAACTTGTATGGCAAGGTCGATGCGAGCGAACCCTCGCGCATCGCCACCCTGGGAGAGTACCAGGAAGTGGCGAAACAGAAAGACGAGATGTGGCGGTGCGAGCGCGTCAAGCATCAAGTGTGGGGCAAAGGTACGCCCTCCACCAAACGTTCGAGCAACAACGCTGGCACCGCCTCGCAGGAAAAGCGGCCGGTCAAGATCGTGACGGTCACAAGCAGCAGGAACGGGCGTCCGGGGAAGCTCACTGAGCCAGAGCGCGAGTACCTGTGCAACAACGGCGGCTGCTTCTTCTGCCGCAAGATTGGGCATGTCATTCGCAAATGTCCTGAGCGCATCGTGGCGGGCATCCCCACACGCAAGCAAGGCCCCTCGATGACGGCACGAGCGGCCAAGGTTGAGAAGCAGGAGGATGATGTGGAAGCCCTGGTAGCGTGCATCAAGGTGCTGGGAGGAGGGGTGATGGACTGGGCTAGCAAGGCGCTAGGCTCAGCGGATTTTTAGATGGTCCTCGCGTTGCATCGTTGCACAGGACCCTGTTTTCGACTCGGCATAAGGACTTTATCGGTGTACTACCTCGTGAGCAGTCATTTATATCAATCAAGGTCTCCGCTACTCGCAATGCACAGACCCCATCCATCAAGCTCCGAGGAAAGTTCATCGGTAAGATAACCGGTCGACAAATCGATGTCTCCGCTCTGCAAGACAGTGGAGCAGAAGGAATTCTTATCGACGACAAGTTCGTCAAACAACACTGGCTAACGACTAAGGCACTGGCACAACCCATCCCCGTCAAAAACATAGATGGGATGGATAACGGAATGGGACTGGTGCGTAAATCGACCACTCAATGGCTACATATATACTCGGACAACGGCAGCTCCTACCATGAAGAAGACGTCAAAATGTACGTCGCTGACTTAGGCGACCAGGACGTCATCCTTGGGACAGATTGGCTATGGAAGCACAACCCGGAAATTGACTGGCAGCAGGATTGTGTAGACATGACGTGGTGCCCAGCTGACTGCCTCCTAATGGAACCACCCATCGTGCAACTACAAACGGAACAATCAACCCCTCGGAAACCGCCACCGGTCACGTGTGAAGAAGTCGACGACGAGGACGACGTCACACCTATTCACCACGCAGCCTTCGATAACGACACTCTCAACACAGAAACCCGAGACCAGATACCTCCAGCCCAGCCAACCTCCAACGACGCTCCGTCAACACCAAAGGACCCGACAATCTCGGTCCCCTGGGTGCTTGAAGGTCTCCGACTGGTGAGAATCGTTCCAGACATCACCACCTGCACCATTGAGGATGGTGATATCATCCTATACACGGAAGACTACACAGAGGACCCAGATGAGTCGTTCATTCCCGTACGCGCCGGTTCCACCAAGTCACAGCAACTGGCAGAGGCGGCCCTGGCCAAACAGAAGGTTAAAACGTTCGATGAAATGGTTCCTGAGCAATACCGCGACTTCACCAAGGTTTTCGACAAGGTTGCCTCCGAACGCCTCCCAGAACGAGGTGTCTGGGATCACGCTATCGACCTCAAGGAAGATTTCATGCCCAAGCCGTGCAAACTCTATCCGCTGTCACCCTCAGAGCAGACCGAATTGGACGCCTTCCTTAATGAACAATTGTCCAAGGGGTATATCCGACCATCTAAATCACCCATGGCAAGTCTGTTTTTCTTCGTTAAGAAAAAGGATGGATATCTGTGACCCATACAGGATTATCGGCACCTAAACTCCGGCATCGTCAAGAACGCATATCTGCTTCCACTCGTCAACGAAATTGTCGATAAGCTCAAGGGCGCTCGGATCTTCTCCAAGGTCGACGTCTGTTGGGGCTACGAGAACATCCGCATTAAGGAGGGCAACAAATGGAAGGCCGCCTTCAGGACGAACTGCAGCTTATTCGAACCGTTGGTGATGTTCTTCGGCCTTACAAACTCCCCAGCGACTTTCTAGGCAATGATGAACGAAGTCTTCAAAGACCTCATAGCCAAAGGTGTAGTTATCATCTATATGGATGATATACTGGTATTCACAGACACCATCGAGCGACACCGGGAAGTAATGTGACAGGTCTTGCAACGGCTTCAGGACAACGACCTCTACCTCAAACCGGAAAAATGCCTTTTCGAGCAAACAGAAGTCGAATTCCTCGGCCTCGTTGTCTCGCACGACAACATTGCCATGGACCCAGTCAAGCTTGGAGGTATTGACGAGTGGCCAGTCCCGACCAAGGTTAAGGAAGTGCAGTCCTTCTTAGGCTTTGCAAACTTCTACCGGCGCTTCATTAAGAACTTCTCAACCACTGCCCACCCGCTGTTCGAACTGACCAAGAAGGATTCCCCGTGGAACTGGTCGGCGGACTGTCAACTCGCCTTTGAGCGACTAAAGACCGCATTTACCTTGTCACCCATTCTACCGATGCCTGATCACGAAAAGCTGTTTTGAATCGAATGCGATGCCTCTGACTTTGCTACAGGTGCTGTCCTGAGCCAGGAAGGCAAAGACAGACAGTGGCACCTGGTCGCCTACCTTTCCAAGTCCTTTAATCCGGCAGAACGCAATTACGACATCTTCGACAAGGAACTCCTTGCGATCATTCGGGCACTCGAAGCCTGGCGACACCACCTGGAAGGGGCAAAACACACAGTACAGATCTTCATGGACCACAAGAACCTGGAATACTTCACGCAGTCGCAGAAGCTGAACCGCCAACAGGCTAGGTGGTCCCTATACTTGTCACATTTCGATTTCGAACTTCATCATAAACCCGGTAGCTCCAATCGTGTGGATGGCTTATCCCGACAACCGGATCACTCTGAGGGAGTCGACAAAGACAATGTGGGAACAATCCTCTTTCATGTTCGTGCCGCCAAAGCAATTGACGTGGACGACATCCAAGAACGCATCCAAACCTCCCAGATGATCGACGATAAGGTCCTACAAGCCCTAATGACGATCACCGAAATCGGACCTAGCTCACTGAGCTGCCCCCTGGGTGACTGGAAACAGGAAGACAGCCTCACGTTCTATCGTGTACGCAGATATGTACCAGCAAACCCGGACCTACGGCGTGACATCGTACGCCTATGCCACGACATCCCAGGAGTCGGACATCCAGGATGCCAGCGCACGCAGGAACTTGTCTCCTGAGACTTCTGGTGGCCCGGTATGTCTGTCTTCATTCAGGAATACATCAGAGGCTGTGCCATCTGCCAGGTCACCAAGAACCTCATGCACAAACCGACGATTCCACTGCTCCCTAATCCAATCCCGGAGCGACCATTCCAGATCCTCACGACAGACTTTATTACGGATCTACCAGAGTGCAAGGGGTTCGACTCAATCGCCGCCTACGTCGATTGCAGATACAAAATGGTCTACCTGGCGCCGACGAACAAAACCATCGATAGTCTGGGGTCCAGCGACTTGTTCATGCATTACGTGTTCCCCCATACCGGTCTAATGGAACAGCTCATCTCTGACCAAGGACCTCAGTTTGCAAGCGCCACCACTCGGGAGCTGATGAAGCGCCTTGGCATCAAGTCCTCGCTCAGCACCGCTTACCACCCGCAGACCAACGGACAAACAGAGCGCTTCAACCAAGAACTCAGACAGTACCTCAGGGCATTTTGCAATCACCGGCAGGACGACTGGGTGGACTGGCTACCCATCGCGCAGTTCGTTCACAACTCGCGCGTCCATTCCGCTATGGGCAGGTCTCCCTTTGAGCTTCTCTACGGATTCACCCCACGCTTCTACCCAGATGTCACCATTAAGTCCGAATTCCCTGCGCTGAACGAGCGACTCGAACAGCTTAAGGAAGTCCGCAAAGAGGCACAAGCTAGTCTCCAAATGGCCGCAGACGTCATGCGCGACCAACACGGTGATTCAAAATCCGACTTCGTCCCATTCAAGGCAGGCGACAAGGTATACCTCGAGGGAAAGAATATTCGGACCATGCAACCCAAAGCTAAGGCTGCTAAGCTCAGAGCTAAGCATTGGGGACCGTTTACGATTGTCGATGTCCTGGGACCGCTCACATACAAGCTCAACATCCCGAAGTCGTGGAGGTGCATCCATCCCGTATTCCATGCCTCGATACTGACGCCCGCCATCGACACCGACGCGCATGGGCCTAATTACCTCGAACCCCCACCTGAACTTATCGACAATGAGGAAGAGTGGGAGATAGAAGTCATCGACGGAGGGCCAGTTGGATGTGGATTCAACTACCTCGTGCACTACGTCGGATACTTGGACACAGAGAACCGCTGGATCCTGATAAGTCAACTACGGAATGCTAAGGAAGCGATAGCTGAGTACCATGAGCGTCACCCTTCTGCACCCAAACCGCAGAATCTTGTCCAGTTCCTAACAGGGAAAAGCAAACCCACACCCAAACGTGCTCCCGGCGTAAGCACATCCTAAGAGGGGGGTAATGTTACGGCTCGACCCCTCACCCACACCGTATGGCGCCTCACCATAATGACGGAATACGCCCAACATTGGTTACGATGCACCGGACGCCTCACCAAACGTGCATCTCAACAAACGCATGCATCATTCCGACAAAGCACACACCTTGCAACAGACACGCGCCTTCCATAGAAGCGCCTAGTCAGCGCATATCTATAAGCGGCCCGGACCTAGTCAACAGTGATCACTAATCGCTACTAGTCATCACCTCGGTCTTAGTCACCACCTCGGCCATGACCATGCTTAGTCGTTTCACTATTGTTCCTTCGCTTACATTATCATCTCTCGCATGGACCACCTCTCGAGTATATAAGGACTGCCTGCATCCATGTAATTCCCCAGCTCGTCCACTTGTACTGCCAAGTGACTCGCAATCGACTGCCTTCCCTCGCCTTATCTTCTACCCACCTCAACCCGCTTCTTCTGTCACTAAGTCCATGCAGCCTGGGGGCACTCGCTCGCTAAGTCCTTACAGAAAGGCAGAGCAACACTGCCGAAGACAATGAAGCTGATGTTGCCTTCAACACTGGCAAGATGGGTGGCATCCCCAAACCATTCAAGGATGACTGTGATGACACACAAAACTACCGCATGCGTTGCATGATGCACTTCACGTGCAACCCAAAGACCTTCCACACTGAGCTGAGTCACATTAACTTCTTCTGCCAGAACATGGACAGTGACATGTCAAAGAAGTGGGTGGCCACCATCTTAGAAGAGGTCATGGAGGACTGCTTCAGCTGGACTATCCTGCTGTGGTAGTCGCTTACATGTCTCCTTGAGACCTTCATGGTGCAGTTCTCCTCAGTTGACGAGGAGATGAAGGCCCAAGCAGAGCTCAAGGGAATTGAACAGGGCATGGATACTGCGGCAGACTACATGTTGAAATTCAACGTGATGGCCAAGCACACAGGCTATAACGAGCGTGTGATGCTCAGATTTACTGCAAGGGGCTGAACCCCAGCCTGTGCAGCAAGGTTGATGCAAGCAAGCCCTTGTGCATTGTCACACTCTGGGACTACCAGAACATGGCCCAACAGAAGGACAAGATGTGGTGACACGAGTGTGTGGAACACCAGGTGCGGGGCAAAGGTATGCCCTCCACTGAACGGTTGAGCAACGGCGCTGGCACCGGCAAACAGGAAAAGTGGTCAGTTAAGATCAACGTCGTGGCCACTGGCAATGGGAATGGGAGACCTGGTAAGCTTACTGACTTCGAACATGAGTACCTGTGCAAGAATGGCAGCTGTTTCTTCTGTCACAAGGTTGGGCACGTAATGTGCAACTGCCCCGAGTGCACCACTGCAGGCATTCAAATGCGTGACCAAGGCCCCCCCACTGACAGTGCAAGCTGCCAAAGTCGAGAAGCAGGAAGATGATGTGAAGACCCTGGTAGTGCGCATCAAGGTGCTTGAAGGAGGGGTGATAGACTGGGCTAGCAGGGTGCTAGGCCTGTTGGATTTTTGAATGGTCCTTGCCCTATGTCATCGCATAGGACCCTGTTTTCGACTTGGAATGAGGACTTTATTGATATACTATCTTGTAAGCTGCGCTCTCTGTCAATAAAGGTCTCTGCTACTCGCAATGTGTGTTACGGGATGACCCCTTGAGGGCCCTCTCCGCAACGTTTTCGGTATACCTTGTCTTCGGTTTTGACTTCGGCGTCAACGCGCGCGCGCGTCTCCAATAGACGCGCACTTCTCAACACGTGACACGCGCTCGATCTAGTGTGTGCTTCCCTGCACTTGCGCGCCGCAACAGGCACGCACCCCTATCTATGACGCGCGTCACCCTTGTGGCGCGCCTCGCTGATTATCTGCGCGCGCAACACGCCTTGTGCGCGCCCTTCTCTTTCATTGGGTGTACTTATCGATGGCTTGGTCATTCCTTACTAACGTACCTTGGCCATACCTACATGCCTCGGTGTCACCTTAGCTAGCTAACTGTACAGTTGCTTAGTTAGCATTTTCCGCAGTAATGTAGCTAGGTATATAAGGACTGCCAGTAGATCCCTACATCCCTAGCTTGTCCTTCTCGTCTTACCTTCACTGTAGAGATCGGCAATGCTATTATTTTCTTTTATTCTCTCTCGCTCTTTCTTAGACGCGTGCCCTGGGGGCACCTAGTCGACTCCAACTGCCATATAACAACGACAGGCGAAACGAGGCTCGTTCACGACGATCCCTGACATGTGCAGACCTCATCCATCAAGCTCCAAGGGAAGTTCTGTTATGGCTTGATGTCTCATCAACACCTGTCAATGCCTCACTGTAACAACGGTACATGCCCCAATATTGGTTACTACACATTGGACACCTCGCTAGATGCACATCTCGACAGACACGTGTTCCCTTGATAAGCGTGCACCTCACTATAAGTGCGCACCCCCTATAGAAGCGCCTAGTCAGCATGTATCAATAAGCAGCCCAGACCTTAGTCAACAACTGTTACAGTTTGGCATCTCACCCATACCCCACAGTGCTTCACCATAACGACGGAATACACCCAATATCGGTTACGACATATCAAACGCCTCACTGGACATGCATCACTTCAACAAGCGTGTACCTTGCCATAAGTGCATACCTCCCATGTCAGAACTTAGCGAGCAAGAGACCCCAGGCTGCACGGACTTTGTGACGGTGAAGGGAGTTGAGGCGGACGATAAAGAGAGTTAGAGAGAAGAGGTGTATTGCGAGTCACTTGGGAGTACAAGTGGACGAGCTGGGGAATTATAACGAAACAAGCAGTCCTTATATACAGTGTCCTGGTCCGTGCGCAAGAGAATGATGTAAGTGACAGAACAATAGGAAGATGACTAAGCGGGAGTCATGGCTGAGGTGATGAGTAAGGCCGAGATTGTGACTAATACTGGTTGGTCATCGTCCATGACTAAGGTCTGGCCCACTTATAGATACGCACTGACAAGGTACTTCTGTAGAAGGCATGCGCTTGTGGTGAGGTGTGCGCTTGTCGGGGTGGTGCGCGTCTGTAAGAAGCATGCATTTAACAAGGTGTCTGTTACATTCTAGCCGATGTTGAGGTGTGTGCCCTGCTTAGGGTGTGGCGCCAACGGTGTTGGTGAGATGTCAAACCATAACATTACCCCCCTCTTAGGATGTGCTTAAGCCGAGAGCATGCTTGGGTGTGGACTTGCCTTTCCCTGTCAAAAACTGAACGAGGTTCTGCAGTTTGGGTATGGAAGGGTGACGCTCATGGTACTCAGCTATCGCTTTCTTGGCATTTCGGAGTTGACTCATTGGAATCCAGCAGTTCTCCGTGTCCAAATATCCGGTGTAGTACATGAGGTAGTTGATTCCTCGTCCGACCAGTCCCCCATCAATGACTTCAACTTCCCACTCCTCTTTGTTGTCAACGAGCTCTGGAGGAGGCCCGAGGTAATTAGGCCTATGCATGTCTGTGTCAATGCCGGGCATGAGGAGCGAGGCGTGGAAGACAGGGTGTATGCGTCTCCACGCCTTGGGAATGTTGAGTCAGTATGTGAGTGATCCTAACACATTGATTACCATGAACGGCCCCCATCGCTTGGCCCCAAGTTTGGCCTTAGGTTGCGTGGTGCAGATGTTCTTCCCTTTGAGGTACACCTTGTCACCAATCTTGATCAGGGTGAAGGTCATTTTCAAATCGCCATGTTGATTGCGCATGATGTCTGTGGCCATCCGTAGGCTTGCTTGAGCTTCTTCACAGACCTCCTTGAGCCGTTCAAGCCATTCGGTGAGGGCGGGGAAGTCCGATTTGGTGACAACGTCTGGGTAGAACCACGGGGTGAAGCCATAGAGGAGCTCAA
Organism: Vararia minispora EC-137; assembly: GCA_022160365.1. Lineage (NCBI taxonomy): Eukaryota > Fungi > Basidiomycota > Agaricomycetes > Russulales > Lachnocladiaceae > Vararia > Vararia minispora. The sequence continues at coordinate 26,207 of MU273737.1, forward strand.
AGGGCGACTTGCCCATAGCAGAATGGATGCGCGAGTTGTGGATAAACTGCGCAATGGGCAGCCAGTTTACCCAATCATCTTGCTGGTGATTGCAGAATGCCCGGAGATACTGCTCAAGCTCCTGATTGAAGTGTTCTGTCTGCCCATCAGTCTGCAGGTGATAGGTGGTACTAAGTGTGGACTTGATGCTGAGACACTTCATTAACTCTTGCGTAGTGGCACTTGCAAACTGAGGTCCTTGGTCAGAGATGAGTTGTTCCATTAAGCCGGTGTGGGGGAACACGTAGCGCATGAACAGATCACTAGATCCTAGGCTGTCAACGGTCTTGTTCGTTGGCGCCAGGTAGACCATTTTGTAACTGCAGTCAACATAGGCGGCAATGGAGTCAAACCCCTGGCATTCTGATAGGTCCGTGATGAAGTCCGTGGTGAGGACCTGGAAGGGTCACTCTGAAACTGGGTTTGGAAGCAATGGAATCACCAGCTTATGTGTGAGGTTCTTGGTTACCTGGCAGATGGCACAGCCTCTGACGTATTCTCGGATGAAGACAGACATACCGGGCCACCAGAAGTCCCTAGAAACGAGTTCCTGCATACACTGACATCCTGGGTGTCCCGCTCCTGGCATATCGTGGCAGAGGCGGACAATGTCACGCCATAATTCCGAGTCTGCCAGAACATAGGTGTGTCCTTGATAGAACGTGTAACCGTCCTTTTGCTTCCAGTCACTGAGGGTTCAGTTTAGCGAGGAGGGTCCATCCTCTGTGATCATTGCCAGGGCCTGCAGGACTTCGTTGTCGACTGTCTTGGTGGTTCGGATACGCTCCCAGATGTCGTCGATGTTTGTTGGCTTCACAGTTCGTATGTGGAAGAGGATCTTCCCTTCATTATCCAAGTTGATCCCCTCTGAGTGATCTGACCATCGTGACAGGCCATCCGCATGGTTGGTGTGACCAGGCTTGTGATGGAGTTCAAAGTCAAAACACGACAAGTAGAGGGACCACCGGGCTTGTTGGCGGTTCAGCTTCTGAGCCTGCATAAAGTTTTCCAGGTTCTTGTGGTCCGTGAGGATCTGTACCGTGTGCTTGGCCCCTTCCAAGTGGTGTCGCCACGCCTCGAGTGCTCAAATGATCGCAAGGAGTTCCTTGTCGAAGATGTTGTAGTTCCACTCAGCCAAGTTGAAAGACTTGGATAGGTACGTGACAGGGTGCCATTGGTCGTCTTCACCTTGCTGGCTCAAGACAGCGCCAGTCGCAAAATCTGAGGCATCGCATTCTACGCAGAATGGCTTATCATGGTCAGGCATAAGTAGGACGGGTGATGAGGTGAATGCAGCCTTGAGCCGCTCAAAGGCGGATTGACAACCTGCCGACCAGATCCATGGGGCATCCTTCTTGGTCAGCTCGAATAGCAGATGTGCTATAGTCGAGAAATCTTGGATGAAGTGCCTGTAGAAGTTCGCGAAGTCAAGGAAGGACTGTACTTCCTTAACCTTGGTTGGAACAGGCCACTCTTCGATGCCTCCGAGCTTGACTGGGTCCACCGTGACGTTGTTGTGCAAGACGGCAAGGCCTAGGAACTTGACTTCCGTCTGCTCGAAGAGACACTTCTCCGGTTTAAGGTATAGGTTGTTGTCCTGTAGTTGCTGGAGGACTCGTCGCATGATGTCCCGATGTTTCTCCAAGGTGTCCGTGAATACGAGAATGTTGTCCATATAGATGATCACTACACCTTCTGCAACGAGGTCCTTGAACACCTCATTCATCATGGCTTGGAAGGTGGCAGGGGAGTTGGTGAGGCCGAAAAACATTACTAAGGGTTCAAATAGCCCGTGATTCGTTCGGAATGCAGCCTTCCATTCATCTCCTTCCTTGATGTGTATATTCTCGTAGCCCCACCGCATGTCGACCTTGGAGAAGATTCTGGCCCCCTTGAGCTTGTCAACAATTTCGTTGACAAGCAGTAGCAGGTAAGTGTTTTTGATGGTGCCAGAGTTGAGGTGCCAGTAGTCCTGGACAGGTTGTAGTCGTCTGTCCTTCTTTTCAACGAAAAAGAAGGGACTCGCCATTGGTGACTTAGAGGGACGAATGTACCCCTTAGACGGTTGTTCATTGAGGAAATGGTCCAGTTCAGTTTGTTCAGCTGATGACAATGGGTACAGTTTGCACAGCTCTGGCATGAAGTCCTCCTTCTGGTCGATTGCATGATCCCAGACGCCTCGTTCCAGGAGGCATTCTGAGGCGACCTTGTGAAATACCTTGATCAAGTCACAGTACTGCTCGGGAACCATCTCGTCGAATGTTTTAACCTTCTGTTTCACCAAGGCTGCCTCTGCCAGTTGTTGCGACTTAGTAGAGCTGGTACGGACGGGAATGAATGGCTCATCTAAGTCTTCTGTATAGTCTTCCGTATAGAGGATGACGTTGATATACCCCAGCGAAAAGCGTGCCAGGTACTGCAGGAGGACAAGGAGGCCGTACCAGTGGCTGGTGGGTAACCCAAAGGGCCGGGGCTGCTATCGATGGGCAGCAGCCGGCGGGACCAAAGCAGGTAGTTGTCAGCTGAGCGCGTGCAACACGACTCAAGAATGTACTACCAGTATATCAGCAGTCAGTGAGCTAGGGAGAGTTCTCCACCTATGTAACAGCAGGGCCGGGTTCAGACATGCGGGCAGAGTTCTGGCGCACCTGTATCAGCAGCGGGGAAGTCCCGTGATGTGGGTAGAGTTCTAACGCGTCTGTACCACTAGTCTGTTGGCAGAGGGGATGGATAGGGTTAGGGTTGGTGGTGTCCCGTTAGGGGACACGCACGGTTTAGAATTATCAACTTGTAACAGCAGTATCACCACTGCAGGAGTTCTTTGGTGCCCCAAATACACACCCCACAGCTACAGTTTCATTTCTAGCGTGTCGCTAGCCCGTTCTGCTCCGCCTGTCCCATTCTGGGAGGTCTTGTGCATCGCCTGGCCTGCCCATCACTGTCGCGTAGTGGTACCGAGGGCACACTGCATTCTATCTGCTTTCTGCCCCACTCATTCTCATCTGCTTTTCTCTTTCCCACATCGTCCAACTTGAGGACCGGTCGATTTAATCCCCCACGCACTCGCTGAGCACGTTCCACCACCGGACAGGTTATTGTGTGAGGTATTCCTCGCTTTACTCACCCCTTCCCTGGGACATTACCACTCATCATCTGGAGCCCACCGCGAGGGGGCAATTGTACCATCCGCCTACACTCAAGTCTGACGACCCCGAGGGTTGTCCCGCTACACAGCAACCTTCGAACTTGCGGCCCTCACCATACACCATAGCAGGCTCGCCGTCTTCTATTCCTTCCGATTTCTTCTGCTGGTGTGCACTGTTCCGAACCCACAGAACGTGCACTGCATGTTTGTTTTGAGTCAGGTCCTGCGTCCTGGCACCCGATAAGTGGTCAGACCCAACAAGTGCCAATCAGAACCAGCCTCCAAGCTCCAGGAACCCGTCCGACCATCGGCCCCAAGTATCGGCTGCATCCCATTTGACACCAGAGCAGTCCAGCCGGAGGCGCGTTCCTTCTAATCGATTCAGTCCTGACTTGTACTGGTGAGAGACTCCTAAGTCGCGCCAAGCACTGTTCTACCCACATGTACTGCTGCCTGCCCCAAAAGTGCAACACATCCGTCAAGCCTTATCGGCGGGACAGCCAGCACGTACCCCATCGAAGGCCCCATTGGACTTCTCACCCTTGCCATCTCTTACACCTAGTCCCAATCCGGAACGTAGCCGGGCCCAGTCTACTTCGTCACCTTCTCCATCAAAAAGCTCTGTTTCACATTCAGTATCCCCTTCTCTGAGTCGCCAACAAGCACGCGTCATGGCTAGTCGTCCACTTCAACCTATACCCAACTCGTCCAACACCCCGCGGTTTAACTACCCGGACGATGTGCTAGACTTCGACTGCTACTTAGAAGTGGTGGAGCTAGTCGCTGAGAATTGTGCCGTCGCCACGGTCGCGGGACGGGTCCAACTCGTCTTGTGCTATGTGAACTGTGCGGCTGGCGATCTCATTAGGGTCCATCCCCTCATCATGCACGCTTTGGAGCCGCTGGTCGCCACAGCGGGACAAGCTGCTATCACCACGCCGACCTGGGAGGACATCAAGAAGGACCTCTTGTCACTTTTTCCACGTCTCGAGTCATCTGCTATGGTCACGGTCAACAACATGACCGACTGGTGCCAGCAGTTCCACTCCCTGCCAGCACCCACCAAAGTCGACTTTGCGGTGTTCGACCGCCATTTCAATCAGTACTTTGTCATTCTCCAACGGCGCGGCCTGATGTCCAAGGAAGAAGCCAGGCACCACTACAGTGAGGCTGTGTCCCAGTTACTCATACAAATCAAGGACAGGATCCAGGTTCTGTTCCCGAATGCTGGGACGGACCACCAGTGGACGCATGACAAAATCAAGGCAGCCATACGGGACTTCTACCATAATCCCAGCCAGTTTGCGTGTTTTGGCCTTGACATCCCACTGGCGACCGCTACGGTGCCCGGTTATGGATCGATGAGCACCCCCTTCCCATTGTTCGGCTTCCAACAGATGCCCAACCCATATCTTGGATACAGTCAGACGACGGCGCTCCAGCCTCCCGCTTCCCAAGAAGTAGCTGTCCCGCAATCGCTCTGAGCCATGGCGTCACAATTCGTCCCCACCCTTCCATCGCAAACCATTCTGGCATCCTGGCGGCCAACTGCCACGCAGGCTGGTAATGTGCCACCTCCTACATTGCACCAGGACCTGGCAGCGGCGGTAGCGTGAGTCAAGGCTGAGCCAGGGGGAGATTCAAACACGGTCAGGATCCAGGCAGAGGCTGTTTGAGTGCTTCTGAGCGACCAGTCCCGGTACCATGGTTCCACGAGTCCTGGGCCCTGTTACTCGCAGTCGTACACTCAAGACGGAAGTGGCACCAGTGCGGGACAAGGAGGCCAAGGACAGCAGAGGCCACTGTTATGGGATGATGCCTTCCGCGCCCTCTCCGCAACGTTTTCGGTATGCCTCGTCCTCGGTTTCGAACTTCAGCGTCAACGCGCGCGCGCATCTCCAATAGATGTGTGCTTCTCAACACGCAACGCACGCTCGATCTAGCGCGCGCTTCCCCACACTTGCACGCCTCAACAGGCGCGCACCCCTAACTATGACGTGCGTCACCCTTGTGGCACGCCTTGCTGATTATCTGCATGCGCGACACGCCTTGTGCACGCCCTCTTCTTCTATTGGGTGTACTTATCGATGGCCCAGTCATTCCCTTAGTAATGTACCTCAGTCATAGCACATGTCTTGGTGTTCCCTTATCTAGGTACTGTACAGTAGCTTAGTTAGCGGTTCTCACGATAGGGTAGCTAGGTATATAAGGGCTGCCAGTAGATCACCTCACCCCAGCTTGTCCTTCTCGTTCTACCTTCACTGTAGAGAGTGGCAATGCCATTCACTTTCCTTTCTACCTCTCCTTTCTTCTACGACACACGCCCTGGGGGGCTCTTAGTCAACCTTGATGGCCATCTAGCGACGACGGGCAAAACGAGGCCCGTTCGCGACGAACCCTGACAGCCACATTCACCCAGTCCGCCTCCGGGCGGGTGTCACTACTGTAAAGGCCCACACATGCAGGTCAACTGTCCCGACTGGCAGCAGGACATGCAACAAGGCCTCATCGCAATCAGCGAGACAGGTCGTACCACGTTGCTGAACGGGGAAGCACCATCTGCTTGGATCCTTCCCAAAGGCTCCAGCATGTGCGACCGGATCCATCACTACCACAGCTCGCGCCCGAACCGGACGCTCCGTGGCCTGCCGGCCACCAACCTGACACAACGCGCCGAGTCTACTGCTAGCTTGCTGCTGAAAGTGCTGTCGCACTTCATGCGGGAAGAAGAGCATGACCTAGCGGAGGAAGAACGAGTCGTCGTGGTGCCCTCTTACACGCACTTTCTTGTCGGGGGTAGGGGGTATGTACCATTCCCGAACCCCGAGTCGAGAGGCCACAGGAAGGTGCCTTGGTCCGCTCCAAGCTAGCCAGTCGAGTATACGCGCAACAGGAGCGTGTACCGGCTTATGTTCAACAGGAGAGCATCAAGGTTGCACCAGCCATTTAAAAGCTGCATGCCGTGCTCAGCATGATCGATAATCACTTCGAGGTTGAGTGCATCTGCAATCTCGGGTCCTCTATCATTTCCATGAACCGTAAGCTGGCACGCCAGATACCTATCAAGTGGAACCCGGATCAGCGCATAATCATGCAGGACACTAATGGGACAGACAACGGGATGATCAGCATCGGCCAGAATGTCTGCCTGCAGATCGGTGGTCTGACGTTCCTCGTCCAAATTCACATCATAGACGACACACCGTACAATCTCTTGCTAGGCCGTTCGTTCTATGTGCTGGTTAGCGGGACAACGTGCACCTACCCATCCAACGAGGAGGAGATCACGATAACCTGTCCCAACTTCGGACAGCGGGTCACTATCGGTACGCACGAGGCATTTGGTCGCAAGGTGGCTAGGCGCGACGAGCACAAGGAGGAGGTCAAGGGAGAAGTGGAAAGTGTGGGTTTTCATCAGGAGTGGGACTGAGCGACATGCTCAGTCCCATGCAAGACGGTGAACAGCTCGTCCTAGTGGTGGACTGGACTAGTGCAGTGGCGGGACCAGTCGTCCAATGGTACAGATCGTGGGATGCTCATGAAGACCTACCGGCCGCCTACCTATCAGCCTGCGACTATCATGAGCTCCAAAAGGACTGCAAGAGACTGTCTCCAAAATACCCTGTTTCGGATTTCTTGCTTTCGTTATTGCATTCTGTCTGTACTTCTAATATCATCCCATTGTGTCCTGCCCTGAAGAGGCGTGCAACCGCCGGTAGCGGGACAGAGGGCCGTTCAACCGGCCCCATTATATCCAAACAAGTTTCTTTCAACAAAATGGTGCTGGTCAGGGAGTTCTACAGCAATGAGCTAGCACAGGGCGACCACAGGGTGCTCGCGCCCGAGTCCCATCCCCTGTCCCAGAGATTGTCACGAGTACATTCGCACGGGTACCTGTACTCACAGCACAAGTACCCGTGACTCAGAAACCTATACTCGTACTCATGCAAGTACTTTCTCATGGATGTACTCGTACCCACAGACAAGTACCTGCACTCGCAACAAGTACCTGCGAGTAACCTGTCAATGCAGGTGCTTGCAGGTACCTGCAGGTACCCGCAAGTAATCAGTCAGTACAGGTACTCACGAGTGCGGGTTACTTGTGAGTTACCTGTGTACGAGTGCAGGTACCTGCACCAGCAAGTAACCTATGAGTTCCTCTTATCTGAATCATTCACAGTGCCCAGAAACCTGCATGAATAACAATGCGATAGCGTCAAGAAAATGTACATAATGATATGAAGCTGATGTCCATGTGTAAGACTGGAGCTTTGAAAGCTCAATAATGATGTGCAACTAAAAATACAAAAAGAAAAATGTCCATCCTCGCGTGCGCATCTGTACAGCCACATGTTGAGCCATGTAAGAGAGATAAAAAGATTCCACTTACTCATTTATCTTTGTCGGACAGGTCGCTGAAGTCGTCGCAGTTGAACTTCGAGGGGGCAGGCATTGCGCAAGACCAGCCGTACACTGACCTCAGTGCCGTCTCCGATGCATAAAAGAAGTCAGCAGGCCACTGCTTGGCCTGCAGGCAGCTGATTGCGAAGTGGTTGAGGTACTCCTGTGTGACGCTCTCGAGCTTGGTCTTATTGAAAGACCCGAACTGTTGCAGTCCAAGCTTGCCCACGTCCGCCCAGCCCTCCCAGCCCCTGAAGTACTCCGTGTGGTCATTGCGGAAGAGGAGGAACTGCCGCACTGTGTGGAGATACTTCCGGCACTCCTTGATCTTGTGCTCGTCGTAGCTGCACCAGAACTTCAGCCACCCATGGGCGGGGATGACTTCGCCCTTTGTGACGATGTTCCTGATGTCCTCGATCACACCTGCCTTGTGCACCATCGAGAGGAAATCCGGTGTGATGTGCCTCACCGGCCCGTAGACCACTGCCAAGTATCCAGCCTCCCGCAGTGCATTCTCCGAGAGCGCGGACAGCTGGTGAAGGAGGGCCCACTGGTTGAGCCCGAAGATCACATCGTGGACAAGCTGGCTGGTGATCTTGCCATCGCGCATGATCTTCTCGTGCATCGGCTCACATCCACACAAGAGGCGGCTCATTCTCGGCTTCCACTCGCCCCTCGCAATCCGGCGCACGTCGTTCTCTCCAAAGATCTCCTTGCCACCGTAGTGCCAGAAGTCCCTGTCCATCGAGAACTCGCCCTTCTTCTCCTGCGGCCACTTGAAATACCAGTGCTCCCCATTGAGGACCTCGCGCCACTTGTTGGCCAGGAGCCGTCGGAATCCCCCGTACACAACACATTGCGCGAGGAAAGGCATCAAGAGGACCGTCGTACGCACATAGCGGTACAGACGATCTGCTGACTGCGCTGTGTAGAAGAGGGATGGAGGCGGGAAGAAAGAGCTGATGTAGCCGGGGACGTGCAGGAGGAGCGCCAGGTTGTCCATCGCACGCTGCAGGGACTGCTCGAACCAGATGAGTGTGATGGGGAAATGGGCGGAGCGCAGGATCTGTGTGATGTGCGCCTGGCGGATAAAGAAGCCATTCGAACTTGCGAACCTCTTCACTGCGTCCTCAGATGACAGGTCTTCGAGCCGCTCCTTCTCTGCGCCTCTGTCAGACTCTGCCGGCCCTTTCTTTCCCTTTCCCTTGCCCTTGCCCTTCGCCTTGCTGCTGCCTTCCGATGCCTTCTGCCCTCCCTCCGCTTCTGCGTGCTCGACCATGTCCGGCAAGTTCCCCCGGGCCATCCTCTCGAAATAGTTCCAGTTCATTGTCTGGGGCGGCTTGGTGAACGAGTGCGAAGTGACCGTGCTACCTGGAAGCAGAATGAGTATCGAAATATGTAAGCTCAAACAGAGACATACTGAGCTTCCCATCCACATCCTGCAAGCTACGGGGCACACTCGCCAGCTCGATCTTGTCGTCGGGCACGAGCCAGTCCTTTCAATGCAGAAGGGCGTACACGGGCACGCCATAGTTGTAGAACGTGAAGAAATGCTTGACAATATCCTGGGCGCACATGATCGAGCCCCGCCACTCGAACTCCTCCATCCGCTGGAACTGCTGGAAGAACTTCTTCGCCTCCTCGTCAGGCGTGAGGTGGGCCAGGAAGTTGATGTAGGCGATGATCTCGAGCGCCCCCCGCTGAAGGCTCCGCCAATAGAGAAAAGCTTCAGCGTGAGAGGTCACGCTGTCCACAGTCAGCCGCTGGATTGAGACTTTGGTGGCTGCGACCACCCGACCAGGAGCGTGTGCGCCCAGACATAGACGCACATGACGACCGAGGGACTGGGGGTCATAGGAGTAAGGACATGCGAGTGCCAAGATGCGATTGACCTCATTGTAGTTCTTGAAGATCTTCTCGACCTCGCGGACAATCTTCATGCCTGGGCTGTCGTCGCGCAGAACGAGCCGGCCGTTCCTGTCTGACGGCGTGACCGTGTCGCGTGTGTGGGATACGACAAATAGCAGGTGGCTGCGGTCCTCCTCCTTTGAAGGGACGGGGATGTACACGAGGTGCAGCGCCATCGCATCGAACGGCTGAGGGATGAGCGTGTACTCTCGCGCCACCCAGTAACCGTCGGTGCCAATATAATTGCCGAGTTGGTCAACAGGGGGAGGGGCCGGGAGATGGGAGGTGTGAGACAGCCGTTGTCGGGTCAGAGGACAGCGCAATAGGCGCAAACGGGTACCGCTGTCTGCTTCTCGAGCGCAACACCCGTCCAAGCATTTGGGCGCTCGTGCATGATTGGGTAGTGAAGGAGAGGAGGTGCCAGATGAGGAGAGAGTGGCGAAGCCGAAGAGGACGAGGATGATGCAGCCTGCAATGCCGGGGAGAGCCGAGAGGAGGACGTGACCTGCGCCGCTGGAGAGAGCTGAGAGGAGGACATGCCCTGCGACGCCAGAGAGAGCCTTGCCATCTTGGACGGCCGTTCATCGAGACCTTGTTCACGTGACATCGCTTCAATCCAAACCCAGAAGATTCCCTCACAGGTTCAATGGATTGCGAGAGGCGTGGAAGAGGGGACCGAAGCAAGTAGCACGGTTCGCGTCACGCAAATGGGAGACGGAGCGTGTTGACCAGGCCGGGTAGATGTCACCGAGTGGGAAGAACCAACCCAGAGGATTCCCTCACAGGTTATGTGGTTCGCCCACAGGCGATGTGGTAGAGTGGGGGGAGGAGGGTGTGCGAGGGCATGGAGCAACCTGCAAAAAAATTATGACCCTACTCAGCCAAATGGATCCGCGGCATGGTGGCCACGCGGGGTAGAAGTCAACCATGTGGGGGAGAGCCAGCCCAGAGGATTCCCTCACAGGTGTATTGGCTCGCCCACAGGCAACAATGGGGGATGGGGGACGGGAGTGCGGGTGCGTGTGTGCATGTGTGGATGGTGGATGTACCTAAAAAAAAAAGCCCTGTTGAGGGCATCTCCGGTCCTGCGCGTTGGGTGGTCGGCGAAGCCAGGTGGAGAGGGCGGGCGAGTGGGGTAGTGGGGCATGAGGGAGAATGCGGGGAAGAGTAAGAGGACTTAGCGACTTAGTCGCGTCGTTGCCTCTGTTTGGTCGACCAAACAGAGTTACGTGCGTCGTCAACAACAGCCTGATGCGACTTAGTCACGAGCTGCGTCAATCGACTCTGAGCGGAGTCGAAACACTCACAGGTACCTGCGGGCACCTAGACACGACTTGTTCCCACCCCCACCTTCCTCACACCTTCCCTTTCCCCACCACTCCCCTGGACCATCCCCATCCTCCCCATTGCCCTCCACCATGCCTGTCGTACCGCGCTCACCAGCACGCTGCTATGCACAGGGGCTGGCGCTCGACCTGTGGGGGAATCCCCTGGGTCTGCTGACTCCCCCGCGTACCATCCCCTGGCTCCCTGTCCCCCCAGAACCCCTGGACCACCTTCCCCTCCACCATGACTGGCGTCATACTGCGCTCTACAGCACGTTGTTACGCACGGGGGCCGGCGCTCGACCTGTGGGATCTGCCAACTCCCTCACGTATTATTGTGTGGCTCCCCTGTCCCCTTAAAGCATGGACGAACCTCGCCCTTGTTCACTAGGATCGGAGAAACGCATCGCCAGGATCGTCGGGTATTGACTCAGAACGCTAATGTATGATACACCATTCATTTTATTTCTTTCTGATCCTTTGTCTCGTCTAGCATCCTTGCAGCCAACACAACGCATCCAGACGCCGTATCCAGTCCAACACGATGCATCGAGGCTCAGGATCCCGGTGCTTTTTTTTTTAAGAACGGATCTCCCGTTCTACGCGTGCGTACATGCATTTTCTGATATCTTTTTGTCCTTGCTAATTCCTCTGCCACACGGACTTCGTTGCAATCGCGCTATCACCCCTATCTCATGGTGCTGTTACACACGAGAGCAGCACACACTGCCTGTGAGGGAATCCTCTGGGTGGGTGCTGATCCTCTCGTGTACAGTTGTTCGCATATGGTCCCCATATCAAGATCTGTCACCGAAGACAATTCCTGTGGCGGACTTTCGTCGGAACGCATACGTCCGGCCACACCACAGAATCATCTACATGTGTCCACCCTCACGGCTGGTAGCATCTTGCGTACCTCCACTGACCAACTGTCTCGCACATCACCTGTGAGGGATTTCTCTGGGTGATTACTGATGTCTTCGGTTTTCCGACGACAACGGAGAATGTCGGCGATCTATGTAGGCATGTTCGTCCTCGCGGCCGGTACCATCTCGCATACATCCGCGCGCCGACTGACAGTCTCACCAAATATCGTAAGTGCGAGCTGTCCTTGCAACAATTGCAACGATTGACTAGGGCTTGACTAGGATAAAAGCCAGCCAGAGATAGTCACGAGTACATTCGCACGGGTACCCGTACTCGCAGCACAAGTACCCGTGACTCAGAAACCTATACTCGTACTCGTGCGAGTACTTTCTCACGGATGTACTCGTACCCACAGACAAGTACCCGCACTCGCAACGAGTACCTGCGAGTAACCTGTCAATGCGGGTGCTTGCAGGTACCTGCAGGTACCCGCAAGTAAGAAGTCAGTACAAGTACTCACGAGTGCAGGTTACCTTCGAGTTACCTGTGTGCGAGTCCGGGTACCTGCAACAGCAAGTAACCCATGAGTTTCTTTCATCTGAATTATTACCATGCCTTCTCAGAAACCTGCGTAGATA